>JARYGA010010873.1:0-27873 GCA_030545235.1 Helianthus tuberosus
CACATAGGATCCATGTTAAAACTAATTATCCTGTTAAAAATGTGCTCAGGAAACCTGAGATGTCAGGAAGAATGGCTAAATGGTCAGTAAAATTAAGTGCCTATGATCTAGTATATGAACCTAGAAATGCCATAAAGTCTCAGGCTCTAGCTGACTTTGTGGCTGATTTCAGTAGTGATATTCAAAATGAAGTAGACCTAGAAGTCCAACAACTAGGAGAAATCTCAGAATCCTGGATATTATATACTGATGGTGCATCTAATGTTAGAGGTGTAGGATTGGGTATACTACTAAAATCGTCACAGGGGGACATATTACCCTAGGCTATTAGGTGTGAATTCCCTGCCACTAATAATGAAGCAGAATATGAAGCTTTGATTGCAGGATTAGAGTTAGCTAGAAACATGAATATTAAGAGTTTGCAAGTATATATTGATTCCTTGTTAATTACTAATCATTTTAATGGATCCTATGCGGTTAAAGGTGAGAAGTTAATCGAGTATCTCGAAATTCTCAAAAAATTAGCAGGATAGTTCGATGTTTTTACACTTGAACAGGTACCAAGAGAAGATAATTCTAAAGCAGATGCCTTGGCAAATTTAGGATCATCAGTCAGGATACTGGAAGGAACCCAAATACCAATACTTCACATCCTATATCCTGCAATGGATCTTTTCAAATCTCAGAATAAGGAAGTAACAAGTATTCAGGATTCTGGTCAAGATCCTGATAAGGATCCTAAGTCCTGGACGGCTCCAATCATGAAATATCTCAAGGAAGGACACATCCCAAAGGATGAAAATCCTAAGGCCTTTAGAATGAAGGTATCACGATTCACTATTATAAATGATGTTTTGTACAAGAAATCTCTTGCAGGACCCTACCTGAGGTGCTTGGAGGATCCTGAAACTAAGGAAGTGCTTTAGGATATACATGAAGGGGATTGTGGTAACCATACTGGGGGCAGATCATTATTCTCAAAGGTGTTAAGAACATGATACTATTGGCCAACCATGAAGAAAGATGCTGCAGAATATGCTCGAATATGTGATGCATGCCAAAGGCACAGTAACATATTACATCAACCTGTTGAACCACTTTATCCTATTGCTTCCCCTTGGCCATTCATGAAGTGGGGGATGGACATAGTAGGAAAATTGCCCAAGGCTTCAGGAGGAAAAGTCTTTATGTTGGCAATGACTGGTTATTTCTCTAAATGGGTTGAAGCTGAGTCATTTGTTCAAGTTAGAGACCAAGAAGTGGTATCCTTCATAAAAATGAATATCCTGACTAGATTTGGAATACCAGCTGAGATAATTTGTGACAATGGCTCCCAGTTTATCAGTAAGAGGACAACTGATTTTTGTAAGAGTTGGGGAATTAAAATGATTACATCTACACCAGTACATCCTCAAGCAAACGAACATGCAGAATCCTCGAACAAGATAATTGCCAACAATTTGAATAAAAGACTTGGAGCTAAGAAAGGAAGATGGGCGGAAAAATTACCCTTTGCTTATGGGCTGATAGAACAACAATAAAGAGTGCAACTGGCCAAACTCCATTCTCCTTAGTATTTGGAGCAGAAGTAGTGATCCCAACAGAAATGGTGATCCCTACAGCAAGATCTAATCTCCGGGATCCTGAGCAGAATCATGAAGCTCTGTGCCAAGAATTGGACACTATGGATGAGGCAAGAAATACAGCAAAGCTAAGGATGACAGCATATCAACAGAGGATATCTAGAGCATATAACAAGAATATAAGGACTAGAAGGTTTCAAGTAGGAGATTGGGTGTTAAGAAAGCGGGCTTTTCAGAATACTACTAACCCTGCTGATGGAAAGTTAGCCCCAAAATGGGAAGGACCATATGAGATTGATTCAGAATCTGGGAAGGGAGCATACCGACTCAAAAATATGGAAGGGGATATGCTACCGAGATCCTGGAATGCTATACACTTAAAGCTCTATTTCAAGTGAATTTAGAATTTAGTTTCTAACTCAGGATGGTATGGATTCTATCTTTTTTAAATATGTTTGAATTTATTCTTTTGAACCCAATACTAACTTAAGCATCGGAGGGGTGTTAGCCAAGCTAACATCCACCCTAGTTTAGGGTTATCTTGCAGGATATGTCTCAGGATATAGCTCCAGGATATATGATCAAGATAAACTGAAAGATTAGAGGATTGGCCCCCTCTCTCACGTTTAAGGGATCCTGATCCCTTCAAAGGTTTAAAGGTATTCACCTTTCTCTCGAATTGGGTTTAAACACCCCGCCTGGAGTGCAAGTTATCCAGGGATAGTTCAAGGTAGCGGGACGAGTTCATGTAAAAGTGGTTGGCAATTTTGTTACTATTGACTATATCCTGGATCCTTAAGGTATATGAGGATTGATCACCCTCTCTCACGAAAGGGTATTTTCATACTCTCTAAGGTTTAAAGGTTTTCACCTTTCTAAGTCTTGGAGTTTATACACTCCCGCCTGTTGCGCATGAAAACTTGGGATTTTCCCCAGAAAACATATGGGTTTATCCCCAGAACACTAAGGATTTATCTCCAGGATATTTTAGGGTTTATCCCCTGTAACACAAAAATTATACAAACAGTTGCAATTGAAGTCCAGAAAATTTCTAAATATTCAAAAACATGATGCACAGGGGACATTCCTACTAAGGCATTGTGAAGAACTCAGGGGATCAAGCTTGGGTTTAGTTCACTAAGTGTCCCAGACCGGGGATATCCCTGGTGGAGAAGTTTCAAAAAGATTAAAGTATGAGGATAGGGTTATACTCCGTATCTGGTATGATCTTTCCTTTTTTCCTTATCTAAATTGTTTAAATTTCTGGAATTGTGTTCAACGAAAGTTTGATTAAAACACTTATGAGTATAATACTTAGATTGAGAATATTCTGATCAAGATATATTCTCAGGATATATTTTCAGGATATATCCTTGGGATATATTTCAGGATATATCCTTAGGTTATATTTCAAGGAATTTACTCAGAATGTTTAAGGAATGGTAATTAGATTGAAAAATTTAAACTATACTTGAGTCAAACATCTATTATCAAAACAAGCTTTGTAAAATAAAAGTGAACTATCCTTTTCCTTTGAAAACTTTATCTAAATTGTTTGGGTTGTAAAAACCCTATTTGATAAAAGTCTTAATAGGATATTTGCGAGTATTCTGATCAAGATATTTTCATGATATTTGGATAGGATATTTGAAATATTGCACTAAGTTTGGAACATTGAAATTATATTCAAACTAAGCAATGCATAACAAGAATTGAAAAAGGACAATGATAGATAAGGTCATAAAAAGGTTATATTATTAACATATCAAAAGATTGTGTTTTTAGTTTCATCTCAAACCGAGACCCATCCACCTCCAACTGTTATATTGTTCAAAATAAACCATACTAATTGATGACCAAGGGCTTCATCCTGAAACCCAGGACCCCTCCACCTTTGGACATTATATTGTCTTAATGCAGGAAAGTAAATTGTTTAAAAAGACAGGAAATAGAAATTGTTCAACAAACCACGACCAACAAACTTAAAATAGTGGGCTCCGGCCTAGGCACGAACATCCATTATTGCCCACTTCGCTGCTTTCAAAGAGCAGCACCTTCTTGACCAGCGGCGTCTCCTCCAGCACCTGCATCAGCATCACCCTCAGGATTCTTCTTGGCATCACCACCAGCATCAGCCACCTCTTCTGCCGCCTTGGAAGGCTCCTCACCAGTGGGCTTTGTAGGATGTTCCACGGGACTGCCTCCGAGATCTTTTAATTTCGCCTCCCAAGCGTTGACATTCCAGGAGGGGCATTCAAAGCCCAAGGCTTTGGCCTCATAGGCCATCCTTAACCTGGCTTGGAGAAGGGAAATTACAACAGATCCTTTGAGGCCATACCGGCAAGAATTCATATCCTGCTGGTATTGAAGATGGGCAGCATCCAGTTTGGCTTGGGCATCTTCATTGGCCTTGTGAATGGCAGCTTGATGCTCCTGGGTCATCGCCTTGAATTTGTCTTCATAATGCTGAGACTTGGCGGCGGCAATCATCCCTTGATCAGCAATGGTGACTTTGGCTTTCTTGAGCTTGACTTCCAGCATTTTGTTGAGCCCACAAGCTTCTTTATATAAGTGCATGAGATGCTCGAGACCCTGCAATCAAAAGTACAGGTATCAACATGTATAAGCTGTCCAGGATAGTAGTTCAACATATATGTGCAGGATACCAGATGAGAGGTTTTACCTGATTGAGGAATGAAGTCATGAACCCGCTGGATTTATTGAATCTGTGATTCTCGTAAGGGAAGGTCTCAGAGGTAGCTGGAGAGTCCATTTCCTTCCTCTTCCGGGCACTGGAGGCACGAGTCTTGGTGGCTGGAGGAGGCTTGGGGGTAGCAGCAGCTTTCGAACCGTTGGGCTCGGAAGACGTGATGGCTTTAGGGCATGGTTCTTTCTTCACCGAGATTGGGGCAAAATAGCTATCCAATTCGTCGAGATCGAAGACCTCTGGAACTTTGACTGGTGCTGCATGAAAGGGAGAAACGCTTAACTCTTGAATATTTATAAACTAATATATTTGTTTCATATATACTGATGTACTTACCAGACATATCGGAGCTGGATCTTTGGCTTGAACTTGCAAAGGACAGAGAAAAAGTTCGCTCACTCTCCGGGAAATGCTTTTGATCCTCTGTTCTGATTCAGCGCTAGGAGGGGATAGTTCTTTGAAATTTGCTGCACAAGAAATAAATATATCAGTTTAGGATATAACTTCAGGATACGTTTGGGGACATTCCTAAAACCCTAAATCCTACCAGAAGTTAACTACTTCACCGGAAGGTCAAAACCTCCAGTAATAGAATCCCTTTTTACAAAAAAGAACTTTCGTTGCCACTTAGCCTCATTTTTTGTGGCTTTGAGGATGAGGGGATTTTTGGAGGTTGAAAAAAAAAGGAGAAAACGACTGTTTCCGTGAGAACGAAGGCGATAGGCAACCGGAAGATCCTAGATGCAAAGGTCGGGAATGAAGCGGGATCTGATTTGGTCTAAGGTCACCAGCACACGCCAAACCATAGGCATGGTTTGGGCATAACTAAGATCGGTAAGTTCGAAGAAACGAGTTATGAAAGCCGAAAAGGAGTATCGGAGTCCTATGGAAAATGGGTAAGCTAAGAAGCACACCCACTCATTGGAAAAGACATCTGATCGGAGCTCTCGGTCAAAAGGATGAATAATCGCGTCAACAGGGAAAACACCGGAGACCCGTAGGGAAGCAATGTCAGCATTATCGAACGAACAGACCTCCTTTTCAGGTTCTTTGAGAAGGTTTTGGGTTTCGAAAGACGGGATCGAATCGGCTGTGTATGATCTCGTTCTACTGGCCATGGAGGATTTTGGTGAAGAATAGCGGAGAAGAAAGGGAAGAGAGAAATTACCTGGGAATTCTGATGAAGATGACGGGTTATCAAGCAAAAAGAGAGAAGATATAGGGGCTAAATGGATAGCCATTGAGTATAAAACGCGTTGGAAGTTGCACAATGTCACCTCAATCGTCGCTTCAATTTAATTGCCTCGATTCGCGAGATAAGCTTTAAAATATATCCGTTGGAATTGGTATACCAACATATATATTTTGGGGACAATTGTTATGGGTGGTTTTTTACTCGTATATCCTGAATAATATTCTGACTATGTTTCTCTTATAGTGATCAGGATACCGGATCAGGATATTGGTAACATCCTGATACAGTATCCTGGTAATGATTAATTAATTCGCGTGCAGATTAATGGTGCAAGTCTATAACGTTCAAGTGGACTTCTTCTCCTAAAGACTCGAGCAAATCTGTTGGAATATGGACGTTGAAGCCGAAAGACGTGGACTATAACGTTCACAAAGAGAATATTCGATATATCCCGGATTTGTAGGCTAGTTAGTTAGTTTTACTTTACTATAAATAGGATTGATCGGATCAGATAAGAACACACACAATCTCTCGTACACTCTTGCTCTCTAACTGCAAACACTCACAACACACTTACACTTGTATTCAAATCGCATTGTAACACTTAGTTGATCCGCATCATATCCTGCACTGTATCCTGATATTTGAAGTAATAAGAAGAACAAGGCAGCTGCGATTGTCAGCTCCCGAGGTTTTGTGCCGGCGATCTAGATTGATCAAGGGCTTTCCTCGTACATCCCGTGTCACCCTTTACCTTTCAGCTCATTGTATCCTGATATTTGAAGTAATAAGAAGAACAAGGCAGCTGCGATTGTCAGCTCCCGAGGTTTTGTGCCGGCGATCTAGATTGATCAAGGGCTTTCCTCGTACATCCCGTGTCACCCTTTACCTTTCAGCTCATTGTTTGATTGTAGATACAACTCGATATCCTGAACCGTATCCTGAAAAATGTTTTTGCAAACAACTAAATCAGCATATTTTCGATACACATTTTTCAGCACACTACCTCACTTAACTAATTTGATCTCTTAATTGCTTCGGTAATTTTTGACAAAAACAGTGATGTTTTATATGGTGGCCCATAAACCACCATCACCTCACTTATATCCACCACAAAAGGCCCAAGGTGGTGGTGGTTTCACTTAGGTCTAAAATCGAAAGGTTAGAGCTAAAAATGTGGTCCAATCGGTTTCTAAGGTTAATGGTTGGATGGTTAGGGATTTGGATTCTCAAGATGTGGAGCAATTGGTGAAAGGGCCAAAGTCTAATGAGGCTAGTCCTTCAAAGTCCGTTATTTTTCGTTCTAACCCTACGGATCAAAACTATGGGGGCGAGGGTGGATCAAAGAAAAATTAGAGTTTTAAAATTGGCTAAAAATGAAACCAAAAGTGGTTGTTTCAAATAAACTTCAAGTTTTGGATGAGGATGATCGGGAACATGTTGATTATTTTGATGGTGATCTTGTGATATGGGAGAATGAGCGGGTTATTGCCCATTCTTATTTAGATTCAAACACCAGGCCTCCTAATGATGTCTATGCTATATGGAACGAGGCACTTAAAGGGTATTTCAATGGTTTGTAGAAAGGGGGAAAAAGTGGATCCAAAGGCGACTACATAGTTTATTATTTGGTATATGATGTATTGGGTTGTATTTGGCTAGGGTAGTCGGTGTGGTCTTTTTCCATTCTTTGTTTGATGCTTGTATGTCTGTTTGGTTCGTGGTCTCTCCCCTCTTAGGTAAAACGCCTTGGAAGGGGATGCACTTGTTTGTACTCTTTTCTTTTGGGGAATAAGTTTACCGGGCTTTACACTTTAGCCAAAAAAACCACACAAGATAAAACCACACTATGACTTTTCCAACTTTACTTGTTTTTTCCCATGCCACCTATTACAAGCCGAAGTGTAACAAGCCAAAGTGTAAATATCCTCGTTGATATGTAATTGAACTTCCACCTCATTCCTAATTGTATATATGTTGTTTCTGAATAATCGTAATGGGTTTATTCATATTTAAGATGTCACCTCATAATCGTCATTCAGATTCTGGATTGGACTCCAACCATCACCATTCACATGACGAAACCTTAATTGCAATTCATTCATTTAAAAAAAGAGAGATCATTTAATTGTTCATTTACATCCTTAATGTTGTAATCACTATTACTCGCCTTGTTAATAAAAATCAACACACAAGATTAGGGGTGTAAACAAGCAGCCTAGTATGAGCTCAACTTATTTCGAGTTTTATGTATTATGTTAATGCTTGAGCTCATATTCGTGAGTAAGTTTTCAAGCTCAAACTTATTTATTATTTATTAACTAGTGGGATTCTCCCGCGCTACGCGGCGGGAATACGGTTAGTATTGATTCAGTTTGTTACGGTACCGACGCTCGCTAAAACAATAAAAAAAACCCTAAATAAATAAATAAATAAAGTTAGGCACTCGTATGAGTAAGATACGGAAAACTCGTTGTATATAACCCTCTTGTTAACAAAATATATTGGGGAATCTCAAGAACCAAAATTTAAGCAAATTTGGTTTTTCAATATATTTTTATAAATTAACTAACAAAGTTTTGATAAGAGAAAAATATTATTTGAATAATATTGGCTAAAATTTTTAAGCCCATAATGTATGATTTTTTAGAAATTATTATATATAGTGAAAGTTTAAAATACAATATTGCTTAACGTACGAGCGTACGCTGTGAAATTACGCATGTTGTAAAATTCAAAACCCTAAGCACGCATGTTGAAAAACCATAGTCACGCATGTTATACTTATGTAATGAATCATGTTATAATTGTGTAATGAAGCATGCTATGGTTTTCAACATGCGTGATTATGTCTTTTCAGCATGCGTGATTATGGTTTTTCAACATGCATGATTAGAGTTTTGAGTTTTACAACGTGCATGATTTCACAGCGTACGTTCGTACGTTAAAGAATATTGTACGTTAACCGGCCTCTTATTATTACACTATAAAGAAGCAACTTTTTTGTGGATTAGGAGTTGTACCCCAAGCTTGGGGAGTTTTCCAAAAAAACTTGATTTTCCACTTTTAACCCAAACATTTCATATATTGTATTTTAACCCCTTTTAAATTTTTTACTTTTAACCTAAAGTTTTGCATCTTTTATAATTTAACACAACACTTTATTATTTACAACTTTGGTTCCCCATACTTTTCATCTTTCGCAACTTTTTCGTTTTATGTTTCGTTCTAAATTTTGCGAGTTAACATGTCGTAGCGTGCATGTGAGGTTCAACGTTTTTTGCTCCATTTTTTTCATATTTGACAGACCTGTCGCAATGCGTCCATTTTTTCCCTTTTGAAAAGTTCGCTGCAACGGGCGGGTCCTAGATCGACTAAGTTACTATTTTCTATGTTTTACGTTTCTGGTTAATTTCTTCGCATTAACACACTGTAACGGGTGTACGTGGTTCAACGATTTTAGTCTGCTTTTTGTTCAGTGTAATTTGTATCATTTTATGTATTTTATTTTTACGATGTTGAGAGTCGATGTCGTTGTGGCATTGGAGCTACTTGACACAGTTTTACGAACGTTTTTAACCTATTAAATCTTTTACTAATATTTTTTTTCGGTTTACCCCTATACTTCCTTTACTTAATAACTATTTTTACGTGCATATTTTATGTACGTGTATGTATAAATATGATTTGTTCTACATTCCGACGTAAATTTTTTTTATAGACGAGTCATGTAAAATATAATACGTTTTCGTTTAAATAAACCATTTTTACGTGCATATTTTTATGTACCTTTTGGTATAAATTCAAGTTGTTCTACGTTTTGACGTAAACTTTTTTGGGAAATGATTCAGGTCAAATATAATATATTTTCGTGTTTATTTTATGTATATTTCGTAAAGTTTGGTTCGAACCGAGTGGAGTCAAATTATGGTTTCTTTTCTCCCATTTGTTAGAAAGCTCTAATTAATCCCTTTCGATTACATGTTCATATTTTCGTTCATACCCGTTACGTTTTCTATGTATGAGTTGGGTCACATATAATACGTTATGATTGTTCGATATGAATTTGATTTACTTTACGTTTGATCCAATCACAATGCTTATACAGGTTACATTGAGTCAATTGGATACATCGAAATGTGTGTTTTCATATGGTTAATGCATCATATAACGTTTGGACTAATCCATTCAATGTTTACGATGTACTCGCGTCGCAACACGGGCATGTCTTAACCCTAGTTATATAAACTTAGTTAGTTAATTGTTTTTTACAAAGTTAAAAAAATAATACAATTTTTCATGGAAACCAATAAGCAATAAAAACCATAAAGTTTCTTTTTAATGAAATGTATTAATATACTAAGGATGAGGATCATTACAGACACTAATTATTACGAGAACAAAAAGAATAACTCTAAATCACAAAATTTTGGGATTCAAGTTTTATATTTTTTAAATTTTATGTTTCTTACATTCATATGTGTATTGTGTATATATACGTTAAATAACCATATATTTTTACCTACATATAGTCTACATACGTGTATGTAATTTAATATACACATAACCTACATATGTGTAGGTCATATACACACTGAAATTTTTTCATATTTTATTTTGAATTATAGTGTGAGAAACGATAAATCTTACATTTATAACATTTTTATTTACTTTTTAGGTTTTAGGATTAAAAAATAATTGATTCATTTTGTTCTGTGTATTCTCGCAATATTTAGTGTTATGTGTAGACCTTTCATGATATACGAAAATGATTTATGAATGTATAAAAAGAATAAGAAAACACACATATCTAAGCTATCCATGCTTTCTAAATTCTTTTACATTATTATAAAAAGCGTTTACCGTAGTATCATGGAAGCTACAGAAAATCAAAATTGTTTTTTAATAATATTTATAATTTATAAATATTTGATTATTTATATATGCTTGTTACTTTATATAGTAATTATTATATTTATATAAATAAATAAAGCTCGACACCATGCCAATCTAACTCGTTTACACATAGAATACAAGACAAGTAAAATTTTTAATAGTATTTATTTGTAAATAAGTAAAGTTGAATCGTGTTTAGTGGTGCACAAAAAACCCAAATCCGGACCTAGACCCGAAAATAAAACCCGGACCCGGGTATTATAAAAACCGGGTTTTTTATACCCGAACCCGACCCTACCCATAGGGTTGAGGTTGGGGTTGGGTATGCATTTCTGTTATAAAACCCGGAACCGGGTTTTTTTATACCCGTTTTTAACCCGGGTTTTACGAGTACCCGGTTTCAACCCGAACCCGGAACCGGGTTTTTTCAATACCCGGTCCGGGTTTCCCAATACCTTGTTCAAGTTTTTTCGTTTTTTTGTGTTTTTTCGAGTTTTGTACCTTGGTAACGGTTATATAGCCGTTAGAAAGTGTATTATGATCATATGTTTGGTTTACATTGTATCTCTATACCCTATAAAAGGGGTCTTTAATTTGATGACGAACAATAAACGAAGACGATCAAGTTATTCAAAGCTATCTATGTTCATCATCTTATTCGATCCGGTTCAATGATTATTTAGGTGTCATGTATTTCTATGTTTTATGAAATAAAAAAGGTTGTGCATTTTATATTTCTATGATTTATCCAAAAACATTGAATACCCGAGGCATACCCGAACCAAACCCGATCCATACCCGACCCTACCCGAACCCGAAAATAGGGTATTATAATACCCGGGTATTAGAAAACCCGACCCGAACCCTACCCGAACCCGGGTATGTAGGGTATACTTTTTTATATAAAACTCGGACCCGACCCGGGTATTGTCAATACCCGATTTTGTAGAACCCGATCGTACCCGAACCCGGTTCCATACCCGGAACCGGGTATTCAGAAAACCCGATTTGTGCACCACTAATCATGTTTAACAGTTAAAATAAGTGAAGTCCAATTTTGTTTAACATGGGTTGAATTTGTAAAAAATTGCTCACAAAAGGATACAGCGTGTTAGGGCTCGTTTCCGATTGAATTTGGCTCATGGTTTTAGATGGGCCTATAGCATATTGGATAGATGGTCAACTGATCAATGAAGCCCATCCAACAATCTACACGTGCGACACATTTATATTTTCACTCTCTCTCTCTATATATATTTATGTATATAGAAAAAGTGTAACGTACAATAAGTCTCATTGTACGATCGTACGCGACTTTAAAATCACATGTTATAAAAAAGGCGATGTATAGAATTTGCAAATTCGTATGTTGGTGTATCTGAACAAATCACATGTGGGGGGTGAAACACAAAATCGCATGTTGGGGGTGACTTTAAAATCGTATGTTGGTTATTTTTTTTAGAAATCGCATGTTGTGTGTGTTTTTATAAATTGCATGTTGATGAATTAAATCGCACGATGAAACTACAATCGCGTACGCAATGTACTTTAAGCCATTTTGTACCTTAACTGGCTTCTATGTATATATAGTTGCCACACCCCTAAATCTTATTCACACATCCTTTTTCACTCTATCTCTCTCTCTCTCTCTCTCTCTCTCTCTATATATATATATATATATATAGGGGATGGCTAAAATGAGAACCAACTCCAGTTGTAAGAACCATGAGAACCACTTTTTGACCATTAGATCAAGTTGATGGATGGATGAGATTAAAAGTATTAAAAAATAATATTAAGTATTTTTTGTCTTATTATGTTTTTAGTATTATAATCTAAAAGGGTATTTAGGTAAAAACACTATATTTTGTCTTTTTTACTTTATTGTTTTTTTATTACTTTATTGTATTATTATATTACTTTTTATTTTTTAAACATAAATTTTTTATTAAAAACATTTTTAAATTCTGATTTTTTTTAAAGATTTTTTATACTTTTTACAATTTCAGTTTTACGTTAAACTTTTTACGTTTTACGTATTTTTGACGGGCCGTTTTTACGCCGGGTTTTTTCAAGCGTCGTTTTTTTAACACGCCGTTTTTTTAACGCGCCGTTTTTTAACGCCGTTTTTTACGCGTCGTTTTTTACGCGCCATTTTTTAACGCCGTTTTTTTACGTTTTACGCGCCGGTTTTTTACGTTTTACGCGCCGGTTTTTTACGTTAACATTTTTTACGTTTTTAAGTTTTACGGGCCGGTTTTTTACGTTTTACCTAAAACTTTTTACGTTTTACTAAAAAAAATTAACTATTTACGTTTTACGAAAAACCTTTTACGTAAAACCTTTTACGTTTTACGTTTTACACGCCGGTTTTTTACGTTTTACGGCCCGGTTTTTTAGGTTAACGTTTTTTTACGTTTTACGCGCCGGTTTTTTACGTTAACGTTATTTACGTTTTACGCGCCGGTTTTTTACGTTTTACGCCCCGGTTTTTTACGTTAACTTTTTTTTACGTTTTTCGCGCCGGTTTTTTACGTTAACGTTATTTACGTTTTACGCGCCGGTTTTTTACGTTTTTCGCGCCGGTTTTTTACGTTTTACGCGCCGGTTTTTTACGTTAACGTTATTTACATTTTTATTTTACGTTTTACCTAAAACTTTTTACGATTTACGTTTTACGTTAAAAAAGTTTACGGTTTACGTTAAAAAGTTTACGGTTTAATTTTTTTTTTTTTTTTTACGTTAAAAAGTTTTACGTTAAAAAGTTTACGTTTTAAGTTAAAAAGTTTACGGTTTAACATTTTTTTATACAAAAACTTTTTTACGCAAACACGGAAACACCCAGAAAACGCAAACTCGGTAGGTGTCTCAGATAGATAGATTATTATCGTCATCGACTAGGGAAAAAAAATATAAAAAGCCAACAACATCAAAACAAAGCGTATTCTCGAAAAAAACTTTTTACGATTTACGTTTTACGTTAAAAAAGTTTACGGGTTTAATTTTTTTTTTTAATTTTACGTTAAAAAGTTTTACGGTCTACGTTAAAAAGATTTTTTACGTTTGACGTAAAACTTTTTACGTTTTACGTTTGATGTAAAACTTTTTACGTTTTACGTTTGACGTAAAACTTTTTACGTTTTACGTAAAAAAGTTTACGGTAAACTTTAAAAAGTTTACGGTTTAAGTTTTTTTTCTTTTACAAAAACTTTTTTACACAAAAACAAACGCACCCAGAAAATTGTTACTCGGTAGGTTTGGCTCAGACTATCCGATAACCAAAAGGCTGCAAAAGTGGGGTTGCGGGTTCCAAAAACCTACCCTCCGCCGTCCTTGCCGCGCCATCATCATCAAAATTTTTTTTTTCATCATCGCCACCCCCCAATCGATCACCAACAGATCAATACCAACAGATCTAAAAACAACAGATATTGCCAACAGATCTAAACCAACATATCAATACCAACATATCAAACCCACAATCCACTGTTAAAAATCACCAGGGAGATTCAAACCCAACAAAAATCAAAGTTCGTAAACAACAAAAACCCAGATTCAAACCCATCAAAAAATAAAGTTCATAAACAACAAAAACCCAGATTCAAACCCATCAAAAATCAAAGTTCATCAAACCCACATATCAGATAAAACCCACATATCAAAAATCAATTCTTCAAATTTAAGTTCATCAAACCCACATATCACTAGAGATCCGTTTTTGTAAAAAAATCACAGATTCAAAAATCACCACAAAAGTCAAACCACAAAATTCAAAGCAAAAATCACCACAAAAGTTCATCAAACCCCCATATCAAAAATCACAGTTCATCCAAAAAATCAGTAGATTCAAAGCAAAAAATCACCACAAAAGTTCATCAAACCCCCGTATCAAAAATCACAGTTCATCCAAAAAAAGCACCAGATTCAAACCACAAAATTCAAACCCAACAAAAACCCAGATTCAAACCCAACAACATATTCAAACAGATTCAAACCCAACAAAAACACTTACCAAACAACCAATCAAGAAAGTCAAACCCACAAAGATTCAAACCCAAGATTCAAACTCGGTGACACATCAACCGCCACCGCCCCCTTCACCGCCACCACCGCCGTCGACACACCCCACCACCGCCGTCGACACACCGGTCTCCCCACAAACAACCACCGCCCCACCGGTCTCCCCACAAACAACCACCGCCCTTCCGCCTCTGCACAAACCCACCTTCACCAACCACCCACTAACCACCCACCACAAACAACCACATCACCCTTGTAATCAGAGGTAGAGGTTGGTTATCAGTGGTCTGCCGGAGATTTGACAGCAGTGGCGATATCGGACCTCAGCTGTAGATGGGTAGGTGGTTGTCGTGATGGAGGTACGGTGGTGGATATGGTGAATCGAAGGTGGAGAAGAAGGTGGATTATGATTTTGGGTTTCTATTAGTGCAGAGGATTTTGAAAGAAGATGAAATAGTGGATTGATTATGATAGAGGAGAGAGGAGAGACTATATAATAAGTCAGTAGCTTTAATTGTGGAGAGATGGAAGATTAGACATTTGGGGGAAATGACCAACATACCCTTTATGTTGGCATAACCTGATTGGTTGAGATGGTTCTCACGGTTCTTACAACTGGGAGTGGTTCTCATTTTAACTCAATCCTATATATATATTATGTATATATAGAAAGATATAGAGAGAAGGGGTGTGTGAATATTAACTCCCTAAAAATGGCTACTTTTAGTAAACATACACCATTCGTTATTAGCGTATAACTTGGAGGTTATTAGTGACGTGGATATTGTTGTAAATTGAAGACTACATTGCATATATCTTGCATACAAAACAAGAAAAACGAGCCTTTATTTATAGGCTTTACAAGAACGAATAAAAAAGGAAAGACTTAAATATGGATATGATGTTGAGGAATCCATAATTTTTTCTAAATTATTTTTTCCTTTTCTAACACTCCCCCTCAAGTTGAATTGTGGGATTGCTACGATTCAACTTGAATTGGTTTTGATTATGTTTGGTTTTTTTTTTTTTAGAATTCGTTTTGATTATGTTTTTTTTTTTTTTTTTTGGTTTGGCTACCGTCTCCTTGACATGGTAGTTTGAGCTATTGAGTTACCGCCTTTAGACATGGTAACCTTTGATTCGACTTGAGTTACCGCCTTTCGACATGGTAACTTTTGGTTTGATTGAGGCTACCGTCTTCTTGACATGGCAGCCTATTTTGGGTTTTGGTTTCCCCTCAAGTTGAAAAAATTCAACTTGGCCATTTGGGTCTTGGCATTGAGTTTTGGTTTTGAGGTTTGGATTTTTGGTTTTGATGGTCTTTTGGGTTTTTGCTTTTGGTTTGGTTTGCGCCACCGTCGGCAGACATGATGGCTTGGTTTTGGTTTGGAGACACCGTCGATAAACAATGTGCCTTGGTTTTGGTTCTCCCCCGCAAGCTAAGTGCGGGAGCGTTTTTTTTTCTTGCGCCCAAAGAAACAGCTGTTCTCCTTGTACCTTCTGTCGTCCACTAAACTTTTGTTTCAGCCGTCAAAATATTGATGTCTTCGAAAAATAATGGCCACCTCCACCACTTATTTTTGAAAACAATATAATATAATAGCCAATTCCTTCCTGCCGTATGCTATTGTTTTCGAAAAACAATAATAACCAATCTCCTTAAATTGCCGCCCCACTGAGTTGTCTCGAAAACAATAATAGCCACTAAACTGAGTTGTTACGGCAGGAAGAAGCTGAAGACTGAGTTTTTGAAGCTTTTGAATGGGTAGGTTTTTGAAATTATTTTTTTTGGAGTTTGATTTTGATTTTGAGTTTTGGAAGAGAGAATTTCTGAATCGGTTTTGCTTTGTGGTTTGAAGGAGATGGGTTTTCACTGAATGGCTTTGTTTTGTGGTTTGAGCGGATTGATCTCAAGATCGTATGCACCGCTCTGATACCATGTTGTAAATTGAAGACTACATTGCATATATCTTGCATACAAAACAAGAAAAACGAGCCTTTATTTATAGGCTTTACAAGAACGAATAAAAAAGGAAAGACTTAAATATGGATATGATGTTGAGGAATCCATAATTTTCTCTAAATTATTTTTTCCTTTTCTAACAGATATTAGTTATGGTTAGGGGCGGACCTAGGTAGAGGTTTGGGTGGGTGAGCGGGCGGGCACGCCCCTTGATTTTTTTTTTGTGTGTATTTTATATGGCAAAATGAAGATCGCACCCCTTGAAAATTTGGTTAAACCCTTCGTTCGCATCCCTTCAAAAATATCTTAAATTGGTTAAGGTTGAGTGAGATGGGTTATTGGGATTGTACACATTTTTTAAATTGGTTTTGCTTTTGACTTGGGTTTCATAATATATACTTGTGCATAATTATCCGAACTTGGGCTAGATGTCTAGACGTGTTTAAGCCCAAAGACCGGTTCAAAGCTTAGAAAATAGTATTTTCAAGGATGTATATAAACCGGATCCAGGAAAAACCCGACATCCGAAATATTTGACATGGGAATCCGGGTATAGGACCAAATATGGGATTAATGAAAATAATCATGCGAGTTTAGGTATATGTGTGGTATTGAGTGATGCTTCATTCTTTGTACTTGCATAATGCTAGGTGACATATCATATTTTTATATATGATCCAGATATGAAAACGGATCTAACAATCTCCGGGTAATCCGGAGTCTTCATGTCTTCATATATGCGAATCATTTAAGCAGCCCAACAAGCCCAATGTCAGCAAGCCTAATACGCGATGTATGTCCAGCAACAAGTCCAAAAAACAACAAATAACATGAAACAAAAAATAAAAAAAAAACCAACATTAGAAAAATAACCAGTAACAATGGAATACCGAAAAACGGGAAAAATAGGTACCGGCACCGAATATTCCCAGTACAGTACCGGTACCCAGTACCAAATGCTCATCCCTACTGTGTACCATGAAGAAAACGATCAAAATCCCGCCGCGTAGTGCGGAGGAAAAAACCTAGTTGCTATATCGTTAATCGTCTTACTAATTTGTTAAGGGCCTAAGAACCTTTTTTCAGCTCGTATAAGGACACTTTAATCCTATATCGACTCTGAAACAGAGCTTACCACTTTTTGTGTTAAATAATAACATAAGTATAAATTTAGAAAACTAGGTTCAAAGGCGCTATTTTTATTTTCACAAGCATGAACCAGGTTCATTAGACTTTTGGTCAATCTTCATTTATTGTTCTAATCAAACATACCTATCTTTTATTTAGATACTGTCTCCCATTTTAACAGCATATGGATTTAACCCTACAATTTTCTTGTGGGTATCTATTTCTGTTATTATATAAAAATTAATATCAGACATGGTCTACATGAAGCATGGTTGGCATATTTTATTTTTAGCACGCAAAATCAGGGTATGATTGATTATATGAACTTAATTGGAACGAATTGTCATTTCATATGATATATATAGAAAGCTACAACTTAAATAATGGTAGGCTCCTTATATATTGTTTTCTCAAACATACCAACTCAAAGATTCTAACACAATACGTTTCAAAAAAAAAAAAAGATTCTAACACAAAAAATCTACTATAAAAAAACTTAGCACAAAAAACCAGTACAAAAAATATAGCACAAAAAAGTCCAATACAAAAAATGTAGCACAAAAAGTTTCGTACAAAAAATTTAGCACAAAAATGTTATATAACAGAGAAATAAACACCATTTTTGAGTTTTTTAGTCATCATATTTTACATAACAACATGGTACTCAAATTAAAGATAAAAAAGTGCTTGATTTTATAGTGTAAGTTTTTTTAAATAATGTCATATAAAAAGTTATGGACGTTTAAAATATAGGGGAGTATGCATGTCCTTTGCATGTGGAGAGGGATTTAACAAATAGGCTTTTCTAAAATGCCTTGCACTTTTTGTTTTTCCTCATCTTAGTTATTCATTTGAAAAATTAAAGATTAAGGGCATGTTTGGCTAAGCTTAGTTTACCTAAAAAGGACTTTTTTGTGAAAAGAACTTATTGACTTATTACTTTTTGAAAAAGAGTATTTTAAAAAATGTTTGGATTAGCTTATCGGGTGGGAAAAGCCAATAAGTCAATAAGTTGTTTTTTAAAAAGTGTTTGGCTTAGCTTATTGATGTAAAATGACTAAAAGGGACATTCTTTCATAAGTCAAAAAAATAAGGAGTGTTAAATCAGGGGTAATCTGGTAATTTGGTCTTTGAAAAGTTATAAGTTGATCAAAAAGTCACAAGCCCCTAACTTCTCAAAAATGACTTTTTGATTACTTTTTCTCCTTTTCAAAAAGTCATTTTGAAAAGGACTTTTAGCTTTGCCAAACACTAAAACTTCTTTTGAAAAGTCAATAAGTCATAAGTTGGGTTGGAAAAGCTTAGCCAAACATGCCCTAAGATCCCTTCTTATCATAGTTAGCCAAAATTTGTTTGGTCCTACCCTTTGATTTAGATATTGCCATACCACACCTTTTAGCATCTTTTGAACCACCAAAAGCAATAAATTTTGTTTTCTTGCAAGAGATACGTAATCTATAGATTTTTATGACAACGATAACAAAAAAACAACGCGTGAACTTGAATAAGGTCAGGATTATCGGATAAAGTTTATATTCAAGCATTATGTTAAACGTGACAAATTCATTTTGATGTTGGTGTGTTGTCTTATCTGACTTACGTGGACATGAAGTATTTTCGAGCACATGAGTTGTAATCTACGTATTTCGGGGCCAACATATATAATTTAGGTTACTTTATCTTCGATGATTTAGAGATCAAACTACTAGAAAACGATGTCTTTAATAGAAATTATGGCTAGCCTACTCAAGCCCGTCTCCACCTATCATCCTATAATCTTGGGATCCTATCGAATACTCCCTCCTGACCGTTGTGGACTTCTTCCACAGCTCCAACGTTCGTCTTCTAACTGTCTTGAGCGAGTCTTCAGGAGGACCAAGCCCATGCATCCGTTGGTACCTTGTAACCAAAGAAAATCGTTAGTTGGCGAGTAGGATACCCCCGCAGGATGTTACCAATATCCTGATTCAGTATCCTGGTCGCGACATCAATATATATATATAATATCAGGATATGTCTTTGGTGTTAGCGTAAATTATTAATAAATAATTTATGGTGCCCTTATTGATGTAACGCCCCAAATCCACAAACTTGAATGGACTAGTATGTTTCTTTATGTGGTGACATAAAAATGTAATAACCAAGCTAACTAACTAGGTTAAATAGTTAGTTATGTAACAAGAGAATGAAACATAGTGTTTTGGAGACAAAATAATAAACTAGAAGGACTAAAAGTGGGAAATTGAGTTAAAGTTTGATTTAACTAGAAAGTTCAGTAATGTGAGTGTGTGTTTTGGAGGTGTGGTCGACACCCACAAGAAAGAAAAGAAGAAACCTTCAATTCAGCCCTTTCATGCCCAAATTGAAGGTAAATTCAAGCTAAAACTCATGCATGAACTTAAATCCTTGTTCATCTAGACTTGTTATACATGTGGTAAGTTGTAGAATCCAATTTGGTAAAGTTGTATGAAATGGGTTGTGTTCAATCCGTGAATTTATGTGAAATTAGAATGATAATGAAGTAGAATCATCTCATGAAACATGAATCATGCTCAAATTTCTGATTATTTTGATGTTTTAATAAAAACCCACTTATGGAAGTAATGTCATGAAGATGATGATGTTGCTTATGCTAGATAGAGGGTAGTTTTGATATATATGAAGTTGGATATGGTGGATTATTATTAATAACCTTGATTTAGGATGAAAGTTATGTGAGGTTAGTGGAATTTGATGATCTTGATATGAACTAGTAGGGATATGCAAAGAATGCTTGTACAATATGCTTCGTTAGTAGTACGCCCACCAAGTGTATGATGAAATGTCTAAGTGAAGCTAAGATGTGAGATTGTATGTAATAGCTTGATATATATGATTAAGATTAAGTAATGATGTAATTAGTAGTGTACTAACGTGAAGAAGGTGCTTTAGATGGAACTTATAAAAGAATTCGGGTTAAATGTATGTCTTGATCAAGACTATGCATTAAGGACTTGTACGTTGTATTTAATATCACTAGGTGATCATATGGTTGTAAGCATAATTGCATTGTGAGTAAGAAATGTATATAGTCTCATTGATATAGCATAAGTGATGATACGGATACATGAGGATAAGCCGAAAGATCGTATGATGAACTGTTGACTTTTGAAGGTCAACTACGCATAAGAAGCGTGATTTGGTTTGTTGTCATAAAGGTAGAATCATAGGAAGTTGTATGGTACATGTTATGTTAATATGCGTTATTTGTGATTACATGATGAATTTCATGAGTTTGAAAGGATATGAATTGGATTATATGTCATATGCTTGTTAGTTGTGGCTAAAGAAAGTCAAATGTGAAATATGAAATTATTATGATCGTTAACATGTACAATCGTGTATGCTAATGTGAATGTGATTTGGTGACATGAAAGTATAGGAATCATGTCGAGAAGGACTCAAGCATGAAAGGCTAACGGGTCAAAAGGAGGCAAGATAACGGACACGAACTTGGACGCACGAGGTAAGTGATTTCTGTAATCACTTCTTAAGTTCGATTAAGTTATATGGTGTTTTAATTAACTAAACATGATGGTTAAGGTCAAATATTTGTCGTAGTCTTACGTCGAAAAGGATGGGATTTAAAGTTGACCAAAATGCCCTTAATGGGTATTTTGGGCAAACGATCTTGAAAGTGGTTTATAAACAAGTTATACGATTAGTGTAATGTTTTGGACAAGTATGGAAGTGAGAAATATGGTTTTGTTAGTCTTAGATCAATTAATGCGCAAATACCCATAACGGGTCAAATAATTAGGAAATGACAATAAGTCGATAGAGCGTAAGATAAGAATTTCCTTAATCCGGATGTGGGATTTTAAGTCTATATGATAGAATGTGAATTTACAAGCATGTAGGAAGAAACGGGAGGTTAAACGGGTAAACGGTTTGAAAGTTATGCTCGTTTTAATGCGTTCGAACGACGAAACGTAACTGCAGAAAAGTGGTTTTTCTGCAGGGCGTCGCCGACGGGCTCTCAAAATCGCAAATATGGCCGACGGCCTAACTGACTGGATACGGGGTTTTTCAGGCGACGGGCATTTTAAAAGGCCGTCGCCGACGGTCATTGGACCCGTCGGCGACGGGTTGTCTGGCCCATTTCCCCGTTTTACTTTGTGTTGCACTTCCGAATGATCCGCAACACATTCCGGTACATCGTTTTTCGACACGATGATTTGTGAGCGTGGTATGTAAGAAGTATGTATGTATGTATGTATGTATGTATGTATGTATGTATGTATGTATGTATGTACGTGTGTAGGTATGTATGTAGGTATATGTGCATGTATGTCTCAAGTAATTACGTAAATATGCCTTATGAGTCTAAACGTATGAATGCAGGTGTGTATGTATGTATGTATAAAGATATGTACAAATGTAGATATGTATGTATGTATGTATGTATGTATGTATGTATGTATGTATGTATATATGTATGTAAGTACGTATGTAATGTAGTTGTGTATGTATGTATGTATAAAGATATAGACAAATGTATGCATGTACGTAATGTTGTAGGAAAGATATGTACGAATGTAGATAGGCATGTATGTATGTATGTAAGTACGTATGTAATGTAGATGTGTATGTAGGTATGTATGTAAGTATGTGTGTAATGTATATGTGTATGTATGTACGTATGTAAGCACGTAGGTATGCATGATTTATAGACGTTGAGAGTTAACGTTATTAATAATGTACCTTGAGAATGAAAAGTAATGCAGGTACAGTATTGAAGCATCACTAGGAAGTGGATACGCAGATGAAATGCTTAAAGCTTGAAAGATGATGAAATGTGAAGTATACGCGAATGAATCTTGTTTATTAATGTGTATTAATGTTTTGAATGTATGTGGTGAGTGCAGGTAGTACGAATTACAGGCGAGTATCACGAGGAATAGAGATCGAAGATCGAGTCACAAAGTAGATTGTACGGGCATATATTTGAGTATGTACTTTAGTAAACACGATTTATACATTATTTTTTTGTATAAGAGTCATCGTAAAACGAACTTTCATGAAAGTCAAGATGTTTGTAATGAAAGAAATTTTATGGTACGTTTTTCCGCTGCGACTTTTGTCAAGTACGATTTAGGGTCTTACAATTGATCATTTATTTAATACCAGATCTATTTACCTTAATATCCCTATAAAATTAACTGGGCTTTATTTGATGGACATAATGGCCCTTACTAGTTAATTAGGGTTTCCCCTTGGGTGAAGCATATAAATACAAGTTATTGGGAACCCTAAAAACACACCATAAAGTTTACGGCCCCCTCACTACAATCATATGTAATTATCCCTCTCTATCCTAACTGCTCACCCTAAACGGGAACCGATCAATATGGCTTCTTCTTTATCTCTTACTACTACTGGATTGTCAGGTATGTCAAGATCCCTAAAGTGTTTTTCCATTAGATATTGAAAGAACTGATTAACATGTGGTATCAGAGCGATGTTACTCAGTTCTTAAATTCCCTTATGATCTGGAATTGAAAAAAAAATTAATCAAAACAATTTTACTTTTGATGGTCACAAAATCGTTTTCTAAAACAATATTAGAAATCGGTTGATAAGATCGTAATTGTTATCGGTTCCTATCACTTTTGATTGTCTTTTTGTTGATGACGGGCAGAAATTTGATACAAATTTTGTAATTGGTTTGTCTTTTGTTCCATCACATTGATAAGATTATGTGATTAGAAAGGCCAATCGAATTAACTTTTATTATTAGTTGAGTAACATATGAAGTTGAAAAACAATCAAAACAATTAATGTATATTTTTTTCTTAGAAATTTGAATAAGGCTGCTTATGTGAAACTTCATATGTTACTGTATTTTTTTTTCCTTCGAGTGGAATGATTATTTACATAGAATTCTATGTAGTTAACTGAATTAGGTGTATTATATAGTTAACTTTTATTTCAGTTATTAATATGAATGTTTTATATGGTATCACCTAATTTTGTGATAGATTAGATTTTGATTATGTTTCCTGAAGTTGTGTAACTTTATCTCCAAGTTTCGTATAAAGATTATTTTATTTTTAGTTTATAAACGAATAATTAACTTGGATAAACCTAATTTTTAAATAATCATTCAACTAATTTTTTTTATTGATTTAAACATTTGCTTAACTAAAATAACATTTTTTTCAAGTTCTCACTTCTGCCCAAAGGTGATGTGTTTACTTGTGGCGTTATTTAGTGAACTTAAGCATAGTCACTTAGGTGTATATCCTTATTATATGAACAAGCATAATGTAACACTTGCCATAGTACATTTGTTCATATGATATACACATGACTTCTGCCTAAGATACATGAGTGTTTCATTTTCTGCCCAAAGGTGATGTGTTACACTCATGTCTCGCAAACTTTGACTTGTGCCTAAAATTATGGTGTTTCAACTTCTGCCCAAAGGTGATGTGTTACACCTAATCTGCACAGTCTGACTGTTCATAATACTTGTATGATTGGTCATAGCCAAAGCAAAAACCGTCATTCAAGTAGAACCTTATTTAAAATTGGTGTGTATAATTAACGTTATCACAACTTCCTTAGTATAATGGTCTTGATTTCAGCCTGCCTTAGTTTTAGGTTACCCATAAGTCACTCCTTCTTTTGCAATGTATCTTATTCTTCTCATTTTAATCCACTATCAACTACTGTTATGGCTATTGATACTTTGACTGGTGCGAACTATGCTTCGTCGAAGGATTCTCTTAACCTTACTCTCGCACTCATGGAGTTTGACTATGCGCTAACTGAAAACGCTCCTCCTGCTCTTACTGATAAGAGTACTGAAGCTGAAAAACTACTCTATCAAAAGTGGGAGAGAGCTAATCGCTTGTCTCTTATCTTCATGAAAAACTCGATAAGTCCTGCTATCAGGGGAGCTATTCCTGACGCTGCTACAGCTAAGGAATATCTGACTAATGTGGAGGCTCAATTCCAAGGGACGTCTAAGGCGCAAGCCAGCACCCTCATTCTGAAATTGGTGACTACAAAGTATAATGGGATTAGTGGTATTCGTGAGCACATCTTGAAAATGAATGACATGGCCCAAAAGCTCGAGGGATTAAGCATGGAGACTAGTGATGGCTTCCTGGCGCATTTTATCATGACGTCTCTGCCCGCATCTTATGAAGCATTCAAAGTCAACTATAACCTTCAGAAGGACCAATGGAAGATGAACGAGTTGATTGCTATGTGCATGCAAGAAGAAGAACGTCTGAAACTGGAGAAAGCCGATGTTGCTTACCTGATGACTGCTGACTCAAAGAAAAGGAAGGGAAACTACAATAAGAAGCCTAATGTAAAGGTCCAAAAGCGGGACGCAGGTGCAAGTGCTTCTAGCTCTAATGACTCCAAAGGGAAGATTCACTGAAAGTTCTGCCGCAAGGTGGGACATAAGCAGAAGGACTGCCCGGACTTTAAGGAGTGGCTAGCCAAGAAAGGTGATAATATTTCCGTGATACTTGAGTCCTTTAATTTAAATGTTCCATCTAATACTTGGTGGTTTGATTCTGGTTATATGGTTCATGTAACCAATTCCTTACAGGGATTCCATACAATCCGGAAGCTGGAAAGAAACCAAAGAACGCTTAAGCTGGAAAATGGAAAGCCGCTAGTAGTCGAGGCCGTGGGAACATTAGATTTAGTTATGAAAATTGGTTTAACTATTAGACTTTATGATACCTTATATATTCCTGAGATTCCATACATCCTCACCCCCTTAAAAGAAATCTCGACCTCGAGATTTATTGAAACAAATGAGGGTACTTTTCTTTCATTGTGGATTCAACCTCCCACGTGTATTCGGGACCTCTACGGGCATCCCATTTTACCTTTACAATAGGCACATGCTTCTTTCGAAGCTTCTTAACCTGTCGATCCTCAATCGATACAGGATGCTCATCACATCATAATTCTGCATATCATTATGTGATAGTGTTTCTTGACTTATTGGCGAAACACATCCTTCAATCACTAGTGTGCAATGTATTGCGAGCTCCGCCAAGCTCCCTAAATAGGTTTTTAGCTTATAAGCTACTTGATCTTGATACATTCGATTTCCTTCGAATGATTCTATATATTCAGAGCTTAACTAGTTTGATAATTTAACAAATTTGGCACATCCTTCCTGGGTGATATCTTTTGTTGAACCTTATTCTTTAACAAAAATTTAGGAGGTTTGCTATTTTCATAAATTCTTGATTTTCTGCCGAGTACTGGCATTTTACAGATGATTATGAATTTGCGTGACCTTACTTGTTGTTTCTAATGCAACTTTCAGATCCTGACAATTGGACTTACAAATCTATTGTCCTAATAATAGATGTTTAACATTCCATCTATATAAGGTCTCCAAAGGAGCAGTCTCGATGCTTATATATCAACTATTATAGAAAGATTTTATCTTAATAGTGAGATGGTTATTCCAACCACTGCTCAAAACTAATCTTAAGGAGTAGATAATCCTTACAGTTAGTCGAACAAAGCGACGATTCTGGGCAGCCGATGGCGATTCTTAATCGTTGCCTAATAAGGGTTGCGGTAAACAATGCATAAGCAAAATGAACCGTCTTTCTTAATTAACTATGCCGAATTCTCAGGATATTGAGTTAGACTATATGAACCCTCTATTTTAAAAACTTAGTTAATCAGGGTTTTGATTCTCCCAATGATGGTACTAGCCTTCTTGGAGATTTCATAATAATACAATTTTAAATGGGATATAAATCTTAACTCTACCTGCCTCTCAGAGATAAACAGGGTAATCTTAAGAGAAGATAATTAAGGTACAAGAGTTTACAGAGATTTCCATATCTCAGGCTCCAGTTCACCCATCCTTGCTTGTGTCAAATAAGTGACACATTTATGTTACTAGCCCACGAATTCCTTAATCGGGAACATTTACTTGGACAATTCCATTCTGGATATCTCCTTTGAATACCATTAGTTGACTTTAGTACCATATGGCCTATCGGAATATCTTTGTGGTCCCATGCATTAAACCTCCATACTGATCAGGCATGGAAGCAATCTATGGAACTTATTAAGATACACTGATTCTCATATGACGTTTTTATCATACCATCGGGTATTCGGAAACGATAGTGATCAAAGAGATATCAACTACGTATGCTGACGCACTTCTTTTTAGAGAGAGGATACTTCTAAAATTCTACTACTGAAGGTTTCTGACAGGAACAGAAGAAATGGTTCTTATGATTTGCCTGTGAGTTTTACCTTGTACTTAATATCTGGGTTTCTTAGTGAAAAATTTTCTAAAAGTTTGCTAAGCTTATGGTCTTATGAAAGACTTAGCAGCACCTGAACCCAAACTTAACTCTTAGCAAATAAATCAAAATAAGGGATTTATCTAGTGTCATTATTAATGTTTGTCGCATCCCCAGCATCGCGACTGTTGTTTGTCTCTTCTGAGTTTTCCATACTCGAAGTTTTGGTATTAAATATCAAATTCAGCAAGTGCTTAGTCAATCCGCATCATGTGTCTCCTTGAATTTGTTAAAGGCTCATCATAAGGAGCCTTGATAATTACTTGCTTCTCATTATACACAATATGGGCTTGATTTTCAAGACACCCAGTTCATTCCTACCACTATATTGAGCCCTTCTTATTTTAACGGAAACTAGGACATCGAAAAAAATGATTCCTAATGGATATAAAACATCCATCTAATATTGCTGAAGCAGTCTCTGAGGTACTACCGGCCAATTCTACTTTATACTTAACGCTTAGAGTTTTAACAGGCAGATTTAATGATTTACAGAGTTTATTGTCTACGAGAGACTTATCTGTACCTGAATCAAGTAATACTCTAGCATGAGCGCTATTGATAAAGAAAGTACCTGTTGTGACATTGTTATCCTGGACAGTCTCTTGAGCATCCAGTTGAGAGCTTCCAGCTTTGATCTTCTTAGCTTCCTCAGGCTTTTTAGCGTATCTAGGGCAGTTGGTCTTAATGTGCCCTTTCTAATTGCAACCATAGCAGGTTGCGTCTCCCGATCTCTTGCAATCCAAGGTCTTATGCTCCTTGGACTTGCAGATTCCACAGGGTAGAGGTTGAGATTCAAATCTGCATTTCCCGAGGTGGTATTTCCTACAGGTTTTGCATCTGGTCTTTTCACCTGACTGCTGGTTGTCCTTTAAATCCTTGCCAGACTTAGCTGCTCCTTCCTTATTACAAATTTCACAAGGCTTAGCTTGCACGTTTAAAGTGCCTTTTCCTTTAGTCGCCTTCTTTGGGCAGCTGGTCTTTATGTGCCCTTTTTCGCCACAACCATGGCAGGTCGCATCTTCCATCTT
>JARYGA010010874.1:0-65596 GCA_030545235.1 Helianthus tuberosus
AGAGGGAAAGTTTTGGTGCGAGTTCGAATGATCAGCCGATGGTTGCTATTTATAGGGCTGCTCACGAGTTTTGTCTCGCCTCGCGTAAGAAAAGAAGGGGGCCTTCATGTAACACCCCGAAAATATAAATTCTTTTATTACATATATGTTGTAGATAAATAAGTAAAATAAACTAACTAGGAATGACACTAACCTAGTTAGATAGTGACTTATGAGTGGGTTAAACACTTAAAATAAAATAAAAACAATATTGGAGGGACTAAAGGTGTTAAAATTGAAACTTGATTCAATTTAATAAAATAAAACACACCAAACACACACAAAAGTGTGTGTCTGGTCGACTGAAACACAGGGGGAGACATAGAGCTCCCCTTCAAACCCTAAATTCTCACAAATCTTACAAATTGAAGGTCAAGATCAATCCCAAAACGAAATTCGAGCCTGGATTAGTGATCCCAATTGTAAGGAGGTCATAAGGTATGTGAAATTTGATAAAAATTCTCTACTTGAAATTCTCATGAACTTAGGGAATTCGAAATCTGGTGATGCATGTTTGTTATATGGGTATAATAGGAACAATGTAGTGTCTAGGAGTAAACCCTAGACAAGTATATATGAAATCATGTTTAATTCTAGAAAAAATCCATAAACATCATTGAAGGTGATTAGTAGGTTATGTAGAACTTGATAAACAATAGGATTTTGGTGGTTGTTGTAGTGTAATTTGATATTTGTGAAGTGATTTCAGAATTATAGAGGCTAACATTTATGTAAGATAGTTTGATTGATGTAAATTTGGGCTATATGACAAGTTATAAACTTGTTAATAAATCATGTAAAATTCTGCCCTTAAAGTGTTTGTATAAATGCCTCAAAGAAGGCTTAAAATCGAAATTTCGAGTTAAAACGCATATTGTGATGTTTAGGCAAACTATGCGATATATGATTTGAAAAGAGTTCTAAACATGTCATGGTTGAACTCTATAGGAAAGGAAGCCAGAGCGTCTAGTGGACAAGCCGGTGGTGAAGCACGATTGAAGGGCTTGCTTTGAAGGTATGTAACTGTTTCGTTATATTAAGAAAATTTATGTTTAAACATGTATAGTTGCATTTTAGAATAATAATTTCGTTGATTTAAGTGACAAAGTTCACTACTTGAATTAATAGGTTAAGACTGGATTATGAGGCGTTTGGTAGTCAATGTAAACGGAGGATTCCATAATTGAGCCAAACGGGTCGGATAATTGTGTAGAGTAGTAATGTTAGTGTTTGATAGATAGCTTTTGGCATCAACAATCACGAGAGCATGAAGCCATATGATTGGTAATGAAATGCCGGTGATATAATGCCCCGGATGTTGGGTAAAAGCGCCTTAAGACTTGCTATTGTAATGGTAGTAAAATTGGTGTAAACATAGTGGGTTGAATAATGATATAGTGATTTTAGTCGTTTCGTCCGAAAACCAAATTTTTGGTATAATAATTGTAATAGACACG
The DNA here is from genome assembly GCA_030545235.1 of Helianthus tuberosus. NCBI lineage: Eukaryota > Viridiplantae > Streptophyta > Magnoliopsida > Asterales > Asteraceae > Helianthus > Helianthus tuberosus. The sequence continues at coordinate 1,497 of JARYGA010010874.1, forward strand.
TCGGTAATTAAATTACAGACGTGTAGGAAAAAGAATCACCTAAACCGGACTTACGGATCAAAAGTTACGAACATTTGAAGTTGAAATTTAGAATTTTCGGAGCTGGCAGGAAATGCAGGTCAAAAACCTGTACCTGCTGAAAAATGGTCTCCCCCGCTCCACGCGATAGGATCCTTTGGATCGGGTGCGACACGCGGAAGCCGTCGCGACACACGACAGGTTGAGTGGGTTCTGGCACGACACGCGGCAGGACCAAAATTGAATTTTATTCATTTTTTTATGAGTCGATGTTGGAACTTGTTTATACGCACTAGATCAATGTCAAAACTAACATTGTGAGTGGTTTTGACTTTAGGTGACAATGGGGACTTTCCGGATGACGATCAAGCATGTTTGAAGAACCGAACACTCACTTTTGAAGCTTCCGCAATAGATTAACTACGTTTTAGACAATGTTTCTTGATGTAAACAATTTACTAAACATATTTTGAATGTTTAATTTAGTTGGTAGATGACTAGTATGTGATCACTTTAAACTTTGATTTTGTACTTGTGATGAATTTAAGCACTTCTTATATAAAATCATACATATTTTATTAAATTCAAATGGAAATTTGACGGTTGTTACAAGTTGGTAATCAGAGCTCAAGGTTGTTAACAAAGTGTTCGGTTCAAGCTTGATCGATCGTCCAGTAAGAATTAATTAACTATTTTAGTAGATCTTATCTTATGTAAGAAACGAGATGTGAATTAATGTGCATGGGAAGAGCGTGTTAACACACTCAAGCCCAGAAAGTGTACTAAATGTGAATGGTTAAAGCAAGTTACGAGCTTGGCTAAACCCAATCAAATAAAGCTATGTTATAAATGAAATGTTTAATAATTGATGTAAACATTTCAGTTTCAAGATGACGGAAAGAAACGATGATGATCCGGTGCCGACAAGCACCGAACAAATGAAAGAGTTAATTGCCGAAGAAGTGGGAAAGGCAATTGAGGGTAGTTTATCCGGTTTCATAGACAAAATTCAAAACACGGTGTTATCATTAGTCGAAGAACGAGTTAAAAGGTTGGAAGATAATGTCAACCTTATGAGAGAAAAATCCGGAGAATGCAAAGGGTGTTCGTATAAGGAGTTTATGGCGTGTAAACCGCCAATTTACAACGGGGAGGTCGACCCGAGAATATGCCAAAGATGGCTAAGTGACGTAGAAGGGGTGTTTGAAAGGACCCACTGTGACGTGAGTGATTTTGTTGCTTACGGGACGGGTCAATTGAGGGGTCAAGCCAAGAATTGGTGGGACAACAAAAAGAAGGAGATAGGAGCCGAAGCGGCAAGGGTCATGGCATGGGACGAGTTTAAGGTGCCATTCCTTAAACACCATAGTCCCAAGGCGGTCATCAACAGGATCAAGGAAGAGTTCATCCAGTTAAGACAAATGGGTGAAACAATTGATAAAATCACGGGCATCTTTATGGATAAGCTGAGATTCTGTGATGAGTTAGTGACTACGGAGGAGCAGAAGATATATTATTATTATAATATGTTAAGTGCTGAATACCAGGAGTTCATGACTCCCTTAAAGTACGAAACCCTCACGGAGATCATTAACACCACCCGGGAGCGGGAGATCGAGTTGAAAAAGCAGATTGAGAGGGGCGAACGAAGGGCACATGATGTGAATCCAAGCCCTACAAAGAAGGCGAAAACATCAGAAACAACACGAAAGACGGATGCTAAAGGCGGGTCGCTAAGTTGTAAAGTGTGTGGGAAAGGGCACAAGGGTGAGTGCTGTTTCAGAGATAAACCATGTCCCATATGCGGGAAAACGTGGCACACGGCATCTCTATATCCGGGTAAAGTCTTAGTTTGTTACAAATGCTATCAGCCTGGTCACAAAAAGTCCGAGTGCCCGGACTTAGTTGGAAAGAAAGACACCAAAGAATCTCCAACAGAAGCTCCAAAGGCGAAGGCCAGGTCCTTCAAACTTACCGCGGCTGAAGCGAAAACAGAACCCGATGTGGTCTCAGGTATATTAGCAATAAACTCGATTCCCGCACGTGTATTATTTGATATGGGTGCGAATAAATCCTTTATTTCACATGGATTTATTCAACATCCTTCATTTGTATTAACAAAATTATTTGTGCCCTTAGAAGTTGAAATAGGGGACAACAAAAGTTTCATAGTTTGTGATGTTTATCAAGGCTATAAATTAAGTATCGATGATAAGGAGTACTTAATAGATCTAATCCCGATGTCAATGGGAGAGTTTCAAGTAGTTGTTGGGATGGATTGGCTATCTCGACACCACGCAAAGGTCGTGTGTTTCTGTAAGGAGATAAAGTTAACATCTCCGAGCGGAAAACACGTCACCATCTTTGGCGAGAAAGGAGGCAAGCCTATAATATGCTCGATGTTGAAAGCTCACAAGCTTATGAAGCATGGATGTAAGGCGTTTATGATATACGCGAATGAGCCCGAGAAAGAATCACTGAAGATTGGAGACGTACCGGTGGTACGTGACTTCGAAGATGTGTTTCCAGAAGATCTACCAGGGATACCGCCCGAGCGGGAGGTAGAATTCGGAATCGAATTGATTCCGGGCGCGAAACCCATAGCTAAAGCGCTGTACCGACTCGCGCCGTCAGAATTACAAGAATTGGTGTCGCAAATTAAAGACTTGCTCGACAAAGGATTTATAAGGCCGAGCGTGTCCCCTTGGGGCATGCCGGTACTATTTGTGAAAAAGAAGGATGGAAGCATGCGAATGTGTATCGATTACTAGGAGTTAAACAAACTCACGGTAAAGAATCGATACCCGCTTCCGAGAATAGACGATCTATTCGACCAATTACAAGGTGCGAAGTGGTTTTCAAAAATCGACCTTAGATCGAGATATCACCAACTAAAGGTCAAGGAAGAGGATGTACCGAAGACGGCTTTCCGCACACGATACGGGCATTACGAGTTCCTCGTGACGTCATTCGGGCTGACAAATGCACCCGCGACTTTCATGGACCTCATGAACCGGGTTTGCAAGCCGATGTTGGATAAGTCGGTAATCGTATTTATCGATGACATTCTGGTGTACTCGAAAAGTGAAGCAGATCATGCGCATCACTTACAGGAGGTGTTAGAGACACTCAGACGAGAAAGGTTGTATGCAAAATTCTCTAAGTGCACCTTTTGGTTACGAGAGGTGTAATTCCTCGGCCACATCATAAGTGCCGATGGAATATTGGTAGACCCGTGAAAGATTGAGGCTATGTCGAAATGGAATCCCCCGAAGAACCCTTAGGAAATTAGAAGTTTCTTAGGGCTTGCGGGATATTACAGGAGATTCATTCAATACTTCTCCAAGATTGTGTCGCCGTTAACTAAGTTAACTCGGAAAGAGGAGAAATTCATTTGGGGTGTCGAACAAGAAAGAGCGTTCCAAACGCTAAAAGAGAAGTTAACTCAAGCTCCGGTATTAACGTTGCCGGACGGAGTCGAAGACTTGGTAGTCTATTCGGATGCCTCACTTTCGGGGCTCGGATGTGTTTTAATGCAACGAGGTAAAGTGATAGCTTATGCCTCGAGGCAATTAAAGGTGCATGAAAAGAAATATCCGACGCATGATCTCGAACTGGCGGCAGTGGTGTTTGCGATAAAAATATGGAGGCACTATTTATACGGGGTAAAGTGCTCCATATTTACTGACCATAAGAGTTTAAAATATTTCTTCGATCAGAAGGAGTTAAATATGCGACAAAGGCGGTGGCTAGAAACGGTAAAAGACTACGACTGCGAAATACATTACCACCCCGAAAGGGCAAATGTTCTGGCATATGCCTTGAGCAGAAAATCAGATTATGTCCCAATACGAGTGAGGTCGATGCAGCTTATTGTAACCTCGGGTTTACTTAAACGTACCCGAGAAGCACAAGCCGAGGCAGTGAAAGAGGAAAACTTGAAAAAGGAAAGGATAGTCGGTCAGCTGAAGGATTTGGCGGATGGTAACAACGGGTTGAAGACTTGATCCAGAAGAATATGGGTCCCAAATTCCTGTGGATTTAAGACGCTTCTACTCGATGAAGCTCATAAATCCCGTTATTCTATTCATCCGGGTGTAACCAATATGTACAACGATCTGAAACAAAACTATTGGTGGCCCGGAATGAAGAGGGATGTAGTAAAGTATGTGGAGAAGTGCTTGACTTATTTACAAGTCAAGGCGGAACACCAGAAACCATATGGGAAACTGCAACCATTGGAAATCCCAGTTTGGAAATGGGAACATATCATTATGGACCCGTTGACCAAACTGCCTAAAACGAGCCGAGGATTCGATGCCATATGGGTGGTTGTGGATAGATTGACGAAGAGTGATCATTTTTCATTCCTATACGCAAGATATATACTTCGGAAAAGATGTCTGAGGTATATACAAACGAAATAGTGGCACGGAGTACCAGTATCCATTGTGTCGGACAGAGATACCCGGTTTACTTCAAACTTCTGGTGAGATTTCCAAGAACAGATGGGAACGAAACTTTTTATCAGCACCACCTACCATCCTCAGACGGATGGGCAGAGTGAAAGAACGATACAGACGTTGGAGGATATGTTACGGGCATGTATCGTCGACTTCGGGGGAAGTTGGGATGTTTATCTACCTTTGGCCTAATTTTCGTATAACAATAGTTACCATACGAGCATCGGTATGGCACCGTACGAGATGCCATATGGTAGGAAGTGTAGAACCCCGGTGTGTTGGGGTGAAGTGGGTCAGCGTGAATTAGCCCATAAAGATGTAGTTCAGGCACTAATGAGAAAATTCAAGTGGTACGAGCTAATTTGAAAGCGGCCTAAGACAGACAAAAGTCTTATGCTGACAAAAGGCGGAAACCAATCGAATTTCAGGTGGGCGACATGGTTATGTTAAAGGTTTCCCCATGGAAAGGCGTTATCCGATTCAGAAAGAGAGGGAAACTAAGCCCGAGGTTTATCGAGCCATTTAAAATTATTGAACAGGTCGGCAAGGTATCTTATCGCCTTAAGTTACCGGACAAATTAAGTGGAATACATGGCACGTTTCATGTGTCACAACTGCGAAAGTGTCTAGCGGAGGAAACGACTTATATCCATTATGATGAGATCGAAGTGGATAATAGCCTCAATTATGCAGTGAGGCCATTAGAGATTCTAGATTGAAAGGTTAAGAACTTGCAAAACAAGAAAATTGATCAAGTTAAGATCAAATGGGAGCATAAAAAGGGTTCGGACACTACATGGGAGTTCGAGGAGGAGATGCGGCGTCTCTACCCGGCATTATTTGGTACGTATTTCTGGTTTCGAGGACGAAACCCTTTTAAGGGGGGTGGACTTGTAACACCCCGAAAATATAACTTCTTTTATTACATATATGTTGTAGATAAATAAGTAAAATAAACTAACTAGGAATGACACTAACATAGTTAGATAGTGACTTATGAGTGGGTTAAACACTTAAAATAAAATAAAAACGAAATTGGAGGGACTAAAGGTGTTAAAATTGAAACTTGATTCAATTTAATAAAATAAAACACACCAAACACACACAAAAGTGTGTGTCTAGTCGACTGAAACACAGGGGGCGACACAGAGCTCCCTTTCAAACCCTAAATTCTCACAAATCTTACAAATTGAAGGTTGAGATCAATCCCCAAACGAAATTCGAGCCTGGATTAGAGATCCCCATTGTAAGGAGGTCATAAGGTATGTGACGTTTGATAAAAATTCTCTACTTGAAATTCTCATGAACTTAGGGAATTCGAAATCTGGTGATGCATGTTTGTTATATGGGTATAATAGGAATACTGTAGTGTCTAGGATTAAACCCTAGACAAGTATATGATGAAATCATGTTTAATTCTAGAAAAATCCATAAACACCATTGAAGGTGATTAGTGGGTTATGTAGAACTTGATAAACACTAGGATTTTAGTGGTTGTTCTAGTGTAATTTGATATTTGTGAAGTGATTTCAGAATTATAGAGGCTAACATTTATGTAAGATAATTTGATTGATGTAAATTTGGGCTATATGACAAGTTATAAACTTGTTAATAAATCATGTAAAATTCTGCCCTTAAAGTGTTTGTATAAATGCCTCAAAGAAGGCTTAAAACTGAAATTTCGAGTTAAAATGCATATTGTGATGTTTCGGTAAACTATGCGATATATGATTTGAAAAGAGTTCTAAACATGCCATGGTTGAACTCTATAGGAAAGGAAGCCGGAACGTCTAGGGGACAAGCCGGTGGTGAAGCACGATTGAAGGGCTTGCTTTGAAGGTATGTAACTGTTTCGTTATATTAAGAAAATTTATGTTTAAACATGTATAGTTGTGTTTTAGAATAAAAATTTCATTGATTTAAGTGACAAAGATCACTAGTTGAATTAATAGGTTAAGATTGGATTATGAGGCGTTTGGTAGTCAATGTAAATGGAGGATTCCATAATTGAGCCAAACGGGTCAGATAATTGTGTAGAGTAGTAATGTTAGTGTTTGATAGATAGCTTTTGGCGTCATCAATCACGAGAGCATGAAGCCATATGATTGGTAATGAAATGCCGGTGATATAATGCCCCAGATGTTGGGTAAAAGCGCCTTAAGACTTGCTATTGTAATGGTAGTAAAATTGGTGTAAACATAGTGGGTTGAATAATGATATAGTGATTTTAGTTGTTTCGTCTGTAAACCAAATTTTTGGTATAATAGTTGTAATAGACACGTCGGTAATTAAATTACAGACGTGTAGGAAAAAGAATCACCTAAAACGGCCTTACGGATCAAAAGTTACGGACATTTGAAGTTGAAATTTGGAATTTTCGGAGCTAGCAGGAAATGCAGGTCAAAAACCTGTACCTGTTGGAAAATGGTCTCCCCCGCGCCACGCGACAGGATCCTTTGGATCAGGCGCGACACGCGGAAGCCGTCGCGACACACGACAGGTTGAGAGGGTTTTGGCGCGACACGCGGCAGGACCAAAATTGAATTTTATTCATTTTTTTATGATTCGATGCTGGAACTTGTTTATACGCACTATATCAATGTCAAAACTAACATTGTGAGTGGTTTTGACTTTAGGTGACAATGGGGACTTTCCAGATGACGATCAAGCATGTTTGAAGAACCGAACACTCACTTTTGAAGCTTTCGCAATAGATTAACTACGTTTTAGACAATGTTTCTTGATGTAAACAATTTACTAAACATATTTTGAATGTTTAAATTAGTTGGTAGATGACTAGTATGTGATCACTTTAAACTTTGATTTTGTACTTGTGATGAATTTAAGCATTTCTTATATAAAATCATGCATATTTTATTAAATTCAAATGGAAATTTGACGGTTGTTACAAGTTGGTAATCAGAGCTCAAGGTTGTTAACAAAGTGTTCGGTTCAAGCTTGATCGATCGTCCGGTAAGAATTAATTAATTATTTTAGTAGATCTTATCTTATGTAAGAAACGAGATGTGAATTAATGTGCATGGGAAGAGCGTGTTAACACACTCATGCCCGAAAAGTGTACTAAATGTGAATGGTTAAAGCAAGTTACGAGCTTGGCTAAACCGAAGCAAATAAAGCTATGTTATAAATGAAATATTTAATAATTGATTTAAACATTTCAGTTTCAAGATGACGGAAAGAAACGATGATGATCCGGTGCTGACAAGCACCGAACAAATGAAAGAGTTAATTGCCGAAGAAGTGGGGAAGGCAATTGAGGGTAGTCTATCCGGTTTCATAGACAAAATTCAAAACACGGTGTTATCATTAGTCGAAGAACGAGTTAAAAGATTGGAAGATAATGTCAACCTTATGAGAGAAAAATCCGGAGAATGCAAAGGGTGTTCGTATAAGGAGTTTATGGCGTGTAAACCGCCAATTTACAATGGGGAGGTCGACCCGATAATATGCCAAAGATGGCTAAGTGACGTAGAAGGGGTGTTTGAAAGGACCCAATGTGATGTGAGGTATTTTGTTGCTTACGGAACGGGTTAATTGAGGGGGCAAGCCAAGGATTGGTGGGACAACAAAAAGAAGGAGATAGGAGCCGAAGCGGCAAGGGTCATGACATGGGACGAGTTTAAGGTGCCTTTCCTGAATATTTTAGGTCGGGGTATATTTTAGTTCATATTGGGGTACTCTAATTATTTTTAGGGTGTCAGTTTATTTTAGGGTTGTTATATCCTCCCCACCTTGTTTTAGAGCTCGTCCTCGAGATCTATTGGAACAAGTGTGGATATTTCCTTTGCATTTCTGATTCGAGCTCACATGTGTATTCTGGTCCTCTTTTGGAGTCCCATTTTACCTTGACTAGAACTAATCTCTTGTGCTTAAGGTTCTTGACTTTCCTGTCTTCAATTTGTAGAGGTCTTTACACAAATTTTAACTGTTCATTTACTTCTATATCCTTAAGAGGTACTACCAGTGATTTATCAGCTAAGCATTTCTTGAGATTAGATACATGAAATACATCATGTATTCCTGTCATTTCCTTGGGACGTTGTAGCTGATAGGCTACAGGTCCTATTTTTCTAATAATCTCAAAAGGTCCAACATACCTAGGGCTTAGCTTTCCTCTTTTGATGAATCTTACCACTCCTTTCCAGGGAGAAACTTTTAATAACACTTTGTATCCTACCTGAAATTCCAATGGATTTCGTCTGTTATCTGCATAACTCTTTTGTTGATCACGTGCTGCTTTCAATCGTTCCTTAACTTGAATGATTTTGTTGGTGGTTTCTTGCACTATTTTAGGTCTGGATAGTTGCTTTTCTCCAATTTCTGCCCAACAGACTAGCGTTCGGCACTTTCGTCCATAAAGTGCTTCGAATGGTGCAGCATTGATACTTGTGTGATAACTATTATTATAAGAAAATTCTATTAATGGTAAGTGATCGTCCCAATTAACTCCAAAATCAATTACACAAGTTCTAAGTATATCTTCCATTGTCTGAATTGTCCTTTCGCTTTGTCCGTCTGTTTGAGGATGATAGGCTGTGCTTAAATTCAACTTGGTTCCCATGGCTTTTTGGAAACTTGTCCAAAAATGAGAGGTAAAACGGCTATCTCTATCAGAAATAATTGATAAAGGAATTCCATGTAACGAAACTATTTCATTGACATATAGTTTACATACTGAAAGTTTCTTTCATTGGTAGGAAATAAGCTAACTTAGTTAGCCTATCTACAATCACCCAGATTGTATCATTACCTTTTCTTGTTTTGAGTAATTTAGTAACAAAACCCATTGTTATTAATTCCCATTTCCAAACTGGCATTTCTAACTGTTGCAACAATCCTGAGGGTTTCTGATGTTCAGCTTTAACTTGTGAACAGGTTAGACATTTTGCAACATATGATGCTATATCCTTTTTATTCCTATCCACCAGAAATTCTTTCTTAAGTCCTGATACATTTTATCATTTCCAGGATGCATCGTATACTTAGACTTCTGAGCTTCTTCTAATATACGGTGGCGTAGGTTTCCTAATTTAGGAATCCACATTCTTTTCTTATGGAATCTCCAAATTCCATCTGTTCCTTGTTCTAGTTCCTTAATCATTCCTTTCAATTTTTTAGTATCTTCCTTGATTACTGATTCTTGTGCCTTTCTAATTTGTTCATTTAAATCTACTTGCAGATTTAGTTTAAGTGAACGTACTCTTTTTGGTTTTTCGTGATACTTTCAACTTAAAGCATCAGCTACTACGTTTGCCTTTCCTGCATGGTACTAAATATTGCAATCATAATCACTAAGTATCTCCATCCAGCGTCTTTGTCTCATATTCAACTCTTTTTGCCCGAAAACATATCTTAAACTTTTATGGTCGGTGAAAATGGTAAACTTACGACCGTAAAGATAATGTCTCCAAATTTTAAGGGCAAAAAATATGGATCCTAATTCTAGATCATGGGTTGAATAATTCTCTTCATGATTCTTAAGTTGTCTAGATGCATAGGCTATAACCTTTTGACGTTGCATCAATACACATCCATAGCCTAACTTAGAAGTGTCACAATAGACTATAAAGTCTTTAGTTCCTTCTGGTAATGCTAGTATGGGTGCATTGGTTAGTCTTTGCTTAAGAATTCTAAAGGCTTCTTCTTGTTTTGGTCCCCATTCAAACTTAATGGATTTACAGGTTAACTTAGTTAATGGAATGACTATTCTAGAAAAACCTCGAATAAATCTTCTATAATAACTGTCCAATCCTAAGAAACTTCTAACCTCGGTTGGTGACTCAGGGGTTTTCCATTTGGTAATCGCCTCGATCTTGGTGGGATCCACATGAATTCCTTCATGATTGACTAAATGCCCAAGAAACTGTACCTGTTCTAACCAAAATTCACACTTTGAAAACTTAACATAAAGCCTTTCTTTTCTCAATAAACTTAGAAGTGCGTGCAGATGCGCTGCATGTTCCTCTTTGCTCTTAGAATAAATAAGAATATCATCTACAAAGACAATTATGAATTTATCCAAATATGGCTTACATATTTGGTTCATCATGTCCATAAATGCGGCTGGGGCATTGGTTAGACCAAATGGCATGACAGTAAATTCATAATGGCCATACCTGGTTCTAAAAGCGGTCTTAGGAATGTCCTCTTCCTGTACCTTTAATTGATGATATGCTGATCGTAAATCGATTTTAGAGAAGAATCGAGCTCCTTGTAATTGATCAAACAAATCATCGATTCTTGGTAATGGATACCGATTCTTAATCGTGACTTTATTTAATTCGCGGTAGTCAATGCACATACGCATTGATCCGTCCTTCTATTTAACGAATAAGATCGGTGCTCCCCATGGCGATGAGCTTGGTTGTATGAATCATTTTTCCAACAGTTCGTCTAACTGTTTCTTCAGTTCCTGCATTTCGGCGGGTGCCAAACGGTAAGGTGTTTTGGCAGTTAATGCTGTTCCTGGTAGCAGGTGGATTCTAAATTCAGCTTCTCTATCTGGAGGTTGCCCTGGTAACTCTTCTGGAAATACATCTGAAAATTGGGATACTACTGGAATATCATTTAATTCTTTTCCTTTAGTGTTAATGATTATGGAAATCAAATACACTAATGATCATTTTCTTACATAACTGGTTGTTTTCATTACAGAGATGAATTTTGTGGATCTAGAGGGTTTATCTCCTTTAATTGTGATATTTTCACCCCTTGGTGAATTTACTTGGACTGACTTTTGATCACATAAAATACTGGCTTTATTAGCTATTAACCAATCCATTCCTAATACCACATCAAATCCTTCTAGATTCATTGGGTAAAGATTTGCAATAAATTTTTGATTTAGAAATTCTATTCTTGCTTCCTGCAAGATTTCAGACATCTTAATGGTTTCCCCATTTGCTATCTCTACTAGACATTCTTGTGGGAGTTTAGTTAATGGTTGATTGAGAAGTTTGCAAAATGAAGTATTAATAAAACTTTGGTTCGTACCAGAGTCAAATAATACTTTAGCAAAAATATCATTAACTAAAAACGTACCGGCGATCACATTCGGGATCATCTTTGCTTCTTCTGCAGTCAGAACAAATGCTCTAGCATTTTTAGTATTCTTAGTGTTCGTGGCTGGAGCTAGTTTTGGACAGTTTGGCTTGATATGACGTTGTTCTCCTCAGTTGTAGCATATCCTATTGTTAGGCTTCATCCTGCAGTCTTCCTCTTTGTGTCCAGATATTTTGCAGAAGTTACAGTATATGGAGCATCTTCCAGAATGCTTCCTTTTGTAATACTTGCAGTAGGGTGCAGAAGTAGAACCTACATTTTTCCCACGGTTGGAATTTCCAGAACGGAATTCCTGGGTAAGTTTCTGAGCTAAGGTTCTTCTCTGATCCTCTTCTCGTGTACGCACTAATTCATCAGTCAAGGTGTTTGCTAGTTCTACAGCTTCTTCTATGGTTTGAGGTCTAGCTGCCTTGACTACATGCCTAATTTCACTGATTAATCCCCATATATAACGGGAGATTAATACTGGTTCGGGTGATGCAAGGGTTGGCACTATTCTAGCATATTTAAAGAGTAATGTAGTGTATCCCTTACTATCTACTCCAGTCATCCTAAGGTTTAGGAACTTATTTGCTATCTGTTCCTTTTCATTGGGAGGGAAGAATTTTCTTTCCACCATGTTCTTAAATTCCTCCTATTCCAGATTGTAAACCCTGCCACTTCCCCTAGATTGGAGGATAGTGTTCCACCATTCTAAGGACGAATTCTTAAACAGATTGGAAGCAAACATTATCTTATCCTCTTCCGCACATTTGCTTATTTTTAAGACAACCTCAGTCTTTTCTATCCAGCGTAGAGCTGTAACGGCCCCTTCATTGCCCGAGAATTCCATTGGTTTACAAGACCAGAATTCTTTATAAGAACAACCATAAGACATGGTTCTTCTTCTTTTGGGAATGGGCACTTGAAGTATGGGTCCATTGTTTACGCTGTGTTCAGGTTCAGTGGGTCGTTTACTATCATGTTTACTTTTATTATCTGCTTCCTTAACCGTTTTGATAATATATGGCATTGCATCTATTATCCCTTGTGCCACTATGTGTTGGATGGCACTGTTATCCACTTGGTTTCCATTATTGTTGTTGTTTGGGTTATCGTTATCCGGGTTATTGTTACTCTGGTTATCGTTATTCTGGTTTTCCTGGTTCACTTCGTTGTCCATCTGAATTTTAAACATTTCCCAATTATTAATATCACAAGATAATATTTAAGGCAAACAATCACACAACACACATATTGGTCAAAAGCGTCGAGCATTGCGACTTACTCTTTCTTATATATTATGCATCTAATACAAACTAGAACTGGAATTAAAATTTACAATACTATTATGCATCACTAACCACAAAGTGGTCTATACTACGATAGATATATTATATAATTTTTTTTCATACACACATATTATATATATATATATATATATATATATTATTACTATCACCATCACTGATATGGGTTCATCCAGAACTTCATATTACGCTCGTCGTACTTCCAGACGAGTCGTTCTCCAACCTGCCTCATCCTCTCGCTACTTTCTAAAATCTCCTCACTAAAGGTTCGGAGTTCTTGCACATTTTCTGCACTCATTGGGGGTGCAGGTGCTGGTACTGGATCTGGGTATTGTGGCATGGGTTCTTCCTGTGGATATGGATTCTCTAGGATTTCCCTAATGTATTCATCATGATCATAATAGGGATCTAGAGAGTCCAGACCTGTGTAAGCAGCTAGGTTTGGCATGGGTTCTTCTGATATGTGGCAGCGTCGATGATAATCCCTATGATCATCAAACCACGAGTCGTAGTCTGGGTCTAAAGGATTGGGTGCTGGTATTCTAGGTATCTCAGTGGGATCAAAGGCTGGTGCTGGGACTTGGTTTTCTGGGTTATTTTCAATCTCCATTGGCTGTGTGGGAAACAAGGGTAATGGTTGAGGGGCTATGAGTTGCTCTAAGTTAGGGTCTACAGCTGTAGTTGCTAGAATATGGAAGTTTTCTAGACTCCTATTGAGCATGTCTTGGGTGTGAGCATCTGTTTCTCTCTTAGCAGCTGCTAACACTCGCTGCTGTTTTAACTTTTTCATTCTCTTCCTACGCCCATGTGCTCCCCTACTGAACCATTCTCTCTTTTTAGGAGGGAATGGCTCTTCAGACTGAGCCTTAAACACGAATATCTCATTTTCATTGTCAGCTGAATACCCTGATAGGGCAGGCTGTGAAGAGGTGCCTTCGCTTCTAGGTGAGCCGGACAACCGACGATAGGCGTCGGAGGGTCCTTGGTCGCTCATACTGTAAAGTAACAAATAGTCAAATAACACACAACAATAAAATACAGATATGCACGTATTTCTGTCATTAATTTCCTAACATATAATATTTTGGTGTCAGAAGAACACTTCTGTGGCTGAATAAGTGGCTTAGCTCTGATACCACCTTCTGTCACAACCACCGTCCCCTATCTGTCCCGGGAATGGGCGGCCACGAGACCAGATTTAGTGGTATCGGTGTTTATCATTTTGGCAGCGGAAATTACATCCGGATCGTAGTTAGGAAATATTTTATCAGAGTAAAATACCATGATTTTATAATTAAATACATGGGAAACTCCCAAGTCTCAAGTACACACATTTTTCATAGGGATAAACCATATTTTATTTAAGTAAAAACATTTATTTTATTCAGGTAACTTTTATAGCCACTTTTTTTCCAAGCCATCAGTGCTGTCCAGCTGGCTTCTATTTGGCTTTCCATTTGGTTACCTGAAACGCGTTTAAAAACATTTTGTTAGTGGGAAATACTGGTGAGTGAATCCCAGTTTAATCAAGAATATTTTTATCTTTTAACAGTATTGAGAGCTATTACAATGTTTATATCTACACAATTACTCATTCAGTACTGTCAATCCTGACTGGTGGGTCATATTACACATTGGCTAACTCGTTGTCCAATGGGAACATGTTCCAAATTTTGTATACAAAACCCCAACATACCGGCAGTAATTGAAGAATCATAAAGACTCAATCACTGCTAATCACATTGTAAAATATTTAAGGTTTTGTAAAAAAACAATTTGTAAAAATGAGATTACTCACATTGCTATCTTAGGGTTTTCCTTAAGGATTTCCTGGTGATTATCTATTAAATACACAAATGCACACGCGTTAGTATAATAACCCAATATTTACATTAGTAATACCCTCCCCGAGAAGGCATTCCAACGACTACGTCGGGCAAAACCACGACAGCCGTTACGGAACCCTGGATCAATCGGGCAGCGTATCTAATACGTAACCGGGGTTATGATACTTACAACGGGGCAGAATTTCGTTAATTAGGGGGTATTAAACCCGAGAATTACTTTAATTGTTCAGAATTTCGAGAGAGGGAAAGTTTTGGTGCGAGTTCGAATGATCAGCCGATGGTTGCTATTTATAGGGCTGCTCAGGAGTTTTGTGGCGTCCCGCGTAAGAAAAGAAGGGGGCCTTCGCGGCCCGCGACATAGGCTGGGTAGGCCCTAGCCTGGCCCAGTCATCGGTGTAGGCTCGCTGCGTGGTTGACACGTGGCAGCACCGGGTTGCGCCTCATGTCCACTCGGTCGCGGCACGCGTAAGGCCAGGGGTAGGTCTTCGCGGCCCGCCACAACAATTAAAAATTTGTTTTTTAATTAATTTAATAAAAATAAAGGTATTCGGGCCCTGTTTTCGTGTTTGGGGTATATTTTAGGTCATATTGGGGTACTCTAATTATTTTTAGGGTGTTGGTTTATTTTAGGGTTGTTATAATACCATCTCCATTTCCTCATTCCTTGCTCATTTGCTCTCTTTCTCATCTCTTTGCTCTAAGTGGAGTTGCTACCACCTTTGAAGGCCTCCCATATGAGTTTTCTTACATCTTAGAACACAAGTAAGTGTTTTTCCAAGTCTTGTTTATTTATTTTAGCAATTTTAAGCTAAAAGTCAAACAATTTGACTTTCGGTTTTGACCATGAATTGGTCAAGTCAAAGTTCAATTGAACTTTGCAACGTGATCGTAATCACGATGGTTATATTCCCTTGCGATTATACCTACCTATTACCACGTTTACTAGTTGAAGTGATGAGTCAAAGTTTCAGTCAAAATGCACAATTATGTGCATTTTACGATGGAACTACTTTTTGGTATCAAAACAATTTGTTTTGATACCAAATCAGTATTTCAACAAAGTTAAACATGTTTAACTCGTTACTTCTAGTTTAGTGCTTATTTAGGACCGTAAGTCGAGCTGTCTTGACCACTGCTTTGACTTTGAACCCGATCCGTTTGGTCGATCTTAGGATCCAACCAAACACATATTTGTGACCGTAGTTGTATAGGGAATAAATTACTGAGGTTATACCTTATGGTCACTTCGTTTGGTTAGTTATATGGTAAGTCGTTTATATGTCCTTAGAAAATGACCAAAATGCCCTTTTTACGCATAAATTCACTTTAAACATATGTGACCAACTTTTTGACATATAAAATGATGTAATAACCTTTTCAGACATGTTTGGGAAATTAAGACTTATCATAGGACTTGTTTAACCATCCGAATGCGTAATTACGCAAATGACACCTTAAAGTAGGGTAAACTACCTTAACGGGTCATAACGGGTCAAAAGAACTTAGGATTCATTCCAAATTAGAATGTAGAGTTTGTTAAACCATTTCATGTAAATTCCAACACTCATTTGGTTTACAAGACCTCATTCTATCCGATTCCCCCGATTATGTGCCGTTACTTTAACATAGTTGCCCGATGTTAGGACACATTAGCACATGTTTAAAGCTTTGTTATTTCACTTGATTTGAGGACTCTTTGCAATCCTAAGTGAGTACATAGTCCCCTATTTTATGCTTTCAATTGTTTTGGGGTGATTCATATGTGCATATTCACTAGTTTCATGATTTCAAAGCTATATGATTTTGTATATATAGTACTTATCCTTTAACGAATTGAAACCGTTACCTATGACTTAAATAACAGTTTTCACAGTTTGTAAGACTATTGTTGGTGCAAATTTATATACTTATACATTCATTAACAATGATCAAGCCGATTGGTAGTACGATATAGCGCTATAGGTTGACACCCCATTCCCGTTGTACGGAATGTCAGAATCCAAGTTTAAACCAAATAGATTTTGCCTTCGTGGTAAATCTATAGTCACCAAAGTGTAGTTTGATACACTAAGGTTTGAATGTATTGCCAAACATCCACAATGTGTTTTTACAAAGGTTTTCCAATTAAGCTATAAAAATTTATCTTTTATTTGATTTCTTAAACCAAAGTATAATTGATATTCTACCAAATCACAAATTAAAGTATATTTTGATATACTTCCAAAGCATATTTTGATATGCTACCAATGTGATATTGTTTAGTAAAGTATAGTTTGATATACTACCAAAGCATAGTTTGATATGCTATTTTCAAACCAAAGCATAGTTTGATATGTTATTTTCAAACCAAAGCATAGTTTGATATGCTATTTTCAAACCAAAGCATAGTTTGATATACTATTTTCAAACCAAAGTTGAACACCCTGACCGCGTAAAACAACAAACCATGACGGAAACTCAGGGCGTCATGTCACAGAATTATTGTTTCATAGCACATGGTATTTAAAGTTTGGTTTTATTTAATGTAATATTTACATTGTCTGGGGTTAAACTGAAAACATAACATAAATTAAACTATCTTGCATGATTTTAAGTTACTAAGGCCCAAGTCCGCCCTAAGTGAGGCATGATCCACCTTAAACATTAGCACCTGAAACACATGTGCAAATATGTACGTTAGCATAAAAATGCATGTGAGATACATAGGTTTTGTTTATGAGGATTCATAACTTGAATGTTAAAAGAACTGTTTAAGAAAAAGTAGCCATGAATCCTTGTAAAAGTGTTTTCGTTTGTAAAATCATATGAAAATCAAGATGAAAATCAAATGATTTAAAGAAATGATGCATCGTTAAGAAAATAACCAAATGTAAATAACTTGTATAAAATGTGCCATGTCTTGTAATAAAATATCATGTTTTGTGTAAAAGATGTCGTGTTTTGTATAAAAGATGTTATGTCTTGTTCTTGTCGAAGTGGTTTAAATAACGCCACGATATGTAATGTAATAAAAGCACTTACATATAGGAAGTACCAGCGGCGTATCCACCATGCTTTTATCACATTACACACGTCTCATTATTTACATCACTTACCATAAATCCTCAAATAATGTCTTGTTTAAACCAATGTCAAATGTCATGTATAAAAATGTCTTGTGTAACAATGTCATGTATAATCAAATGTCTTGTATAACAAATGTCAAGTAATAACCAATGTCTTGTATGGAAAGTAAAAAGTCTTTACTTAAACCACATGTAATAATGTCATGTATAGCCAAATGACTTGTGTAATCCAAATGTCGTGTACAAAACAATGTCTTTGACTAAACAAAAGTATTGTTTAAATCAAAAGTTATGTTTTAAAAACTATTGTTTTTATTATTATAAACATTTATCTAGTTTGTTATCCGAATACACTCAAGCCTTGTGACTATTGGATAAACCCTTATCAAGTCAAAGGTTTATCAAAAAATGTTCATCGGATTCTGTCATTCCCTAAAATGTCACTTCCAAACAAACCTAGGAAGTGGGAATGGGATTTTTTAAATCCTATGATACCATTACATACTACCGGTCGGCGTGATCAATGTTAATGAATGTATCTTGTCTCGTTAAACATACCAAAATGTCATAATCAATGTAAGCATGTCATGTAAAAATGTATTTGTAAACCTACTAAGTATGCTAAGTCAACATACGAAGTATAATGTCTATGAAATCAATGTGCTAGATATGCTAAGTCAACATATGTAGCAAAAGTATCCTTGAAATCAATGTGCTAGGCATGCTAAGTCAACATACGAAGCAAAACATAATTGAAATCATGTACTATATGTGTACTAGATGAACATAGCATGTATATGTCATGAAAGCGTGAAAACAACAAATAGGCACAAGTGTTTCACCCCAAAATATTTGCAAAAGTAAAAGAGGGGACTATGTATTCACATTGGATTGCGTATAAGTCTTGAAATAAAGATCAACTAAAGCTTGAAAGATCAAGGAATCAACTGGCACCTTGTATAGATAACTATGTTAAAAAGTCGGGAGCTAAATCGGTGGATCGGATAGAATGAAGTTCTATAAATCAAATGAGTACTGGAACTCACATGGCATGATTTAATAAACTTTACATTCTGATTAGAAAGCAATGCTAAGTGCTTTTGACCCGTTTTGACCCCTTAAGGTAGTTTATGCTACTTTAACTTGTCGTTTGTGTAAATATGCGTTCAGATGGTTAGATATTAGTTATGATAAGTCTTATATGCCCAATTATCTTTAAAAATGTTATTACATCAGTATAGATGTCAAAAGTTTGATTACATATGCTTAAAATGAATTTATGCGCAAAAAGGGTATTTTGATCATTTTTAAAGGACATATAAACGACTTAACAAATAACTAACCAAACGAAGTGACCATACGGTATAACCTCAGTAGGTTATTCCCTATACAACTAGGGTCATAAATATGTGTTTGGTCAGATCTTAAGATCGACCAAACGGGTCGGATTCGAAAGTCAAAGCGGTGGTCAAGACCGCATGACTTACAACCCTAAATAAGCACTAAACTAGAAGTGATGGGTTAAAAATGTCAAAACATGTTTAACTTAGTTGAAAAACTGATTTGGTATCACAACAAAGTGTTTTGATACCCTGAAAATAGTTCCGTCGTAAAATGTACAAAATTGTGCATTTTGACCAAAACTTTGACTCGTCACTTCGACTAGTAAATGTGGTAATCAGTAGGTATAATCGCAAGGGATTATAACCATTGTGATTACGATCACGTTGCAAAGTTCAATTGAACTTTGACATGACCAATTCATGGTCTAAACCAAAATTCAAACACCGTTTGACTTTTAGCTTGAAATAACTGAAAATAAATAAACAAGACTAGGAAGAACACTTACTTGTGTTCTATGATGAAGAAAGCTCAGATGGGAGGCATCCACAAGTGGTAGCAACTCCAACTTAGAGCATAGGTGAGAAAGAAAAGAATTGATTGGTGAATGAATGGAACATGCTATTTATAGTTGTTTAGGATGCACAAGATCATGCCTAGTGTCTTGTGTGTTCCCCAAGGATTTAGAGGATTATTACAAGTGTAGGAATCAGGTTTAATGCTTGGAAAACACCCAAACTTGGTCAAAACACATAAAAACAAGGGGTTGTTACAATCTTTTGCATCTAGGGACTGTTTACGGGCAGCAGACACAGTCTGCATACGGTCCGTAAGGGTCCAGCTAAGGCAGATGTTTGGTTTTTGATAGCTTTGGTCCCTAATCTTGTTTCGTCGCGTTTTGGCACTTCTAACACCCGTTAAGCCCATTTGAAGCTCCATAAGGAAGTTAAAGTATATTTAAATTGAATTATGCTAAAAAATGACATGGATGTTGGTTCGTTTGGTTGTACGGTTGCGTTTTTTGCTTAATTACGATGAAATTTATAACGAACGCGAAAACGACCGAAATTGTGTAACGAACGATATTTTTGAATTCTTATCACTAAAATATAATATTCTAATGATTAAAAAAATTTTTGGAAGTGCATACGTGGTTCGTATTAAGAAATACGCGAATTTGCATACTTTCATAGTTTTGACGCTTTTAGTCCCTGTGATTAAATAAGCATATTTTCACATACCGAACCCTTCAAAACTTTTTTCTAAGTTATGTAAAGGATATTTAGGGTATTTTTAGCTAATGTCATTGTTCCGGAGTGTACGTCGCTATGAGAATTGGCAGACTTTGGCAGTTTGTCGTAAATAGTCCATGTGATCAAATAAACTTGTTTTTGGCATACCGAACCCTTCAAAATTTATTTCTAAGCTATGTAAAGGATATTTAGGGTATGTTTAGCTTATGTCATTGTTCCAAAGTGTACGCCGTATTAAACTGGTTACGTTTTGCGTAGTAGTTTACGATTTCACTTCTAGAAGTGTTTTAAGAGTTTGAAATCGAACAAGAACTGAAATGTGCAAATGTCACACATAAATAAACAAATCATGGGATCAAAACATAATATTTCATTGAAAATTAATTAGTTCGGAGTTGTACAATGCTTAAAAGGCACAATTATCACAGTCTCCCCTGCTTTAGGAAATTTCATGCTGAAATTTATTTAGAGAAAACTTGTGAGAAAAGATGTGGATATTTCGCCTTCATTTGATCATCGCATTCCCAAGTAAACTCTGGGCCATGTTTAGATTCCCAGTGAACTTTGACTATCTGTATGTGTAACACCCCGTGTTTTCATAAGTGAAAGTCAAAGTCAAGGTCAGAGTCAACGACCGATTTCGCGCAACTCGACTTGTAGAAATGTCCTTATTTTATTTTTATTATGTGGAGTAAGTGTCGTTCATTACTATAATCGAATCGTATTAATCATATTTCAATCGACCTACGACTGTGAACTATAGGAAGTAACAATGCGATAAAGTTAATCAACTAACAATCAAGCTATGCTAATCAAATCGACATCAAATCGTAACTCGAACTACGTAATTTTACTTACTGTCTATACGTGTGTGTGTGCCTTACGTGTTACCTGTGCATGTTTATTTGTGTTGTGATGTGGTAACCAAGCGAACTCAATCGAAACTCGAAATCTAACTCGAAATACAATCGAACTCGAACTCGAATCACGATCGAAATGTGATAGATAGTGGAAAGTAGATTACAGTAGTTAGGACTGAAAGTAATTCGACTAGGAAACCCTAACGTATCGAACTGCTCGCAATCGAAACCGAAACGTCAAAGATCGTCGCACCAAACACACCACCCAGGTGCAATCCGCATGGATAGGCCATCCGCACGGATGACCATCCGCACGGATAGCCACCTGGGGGAAGTGTGTTGGGCAATCCGCACGGATGGTGCTTTCCTCTTTTGGCATCCTATAAATACACGGGTCACTCTCCAAACTTACCACTTTTGGCAAGTGACGTTCGACCAGCACACTCTCTCCACCTTTTCTTCGATTTCTCTCAATCCAGGTAAAATCTCAGTCTAAATCTTGTACATTCTTGTTCTACATCCACTTTTACACATTTCTATCTTTCAAATCTTAACTTTTCACCGTGAAATCATCCAGATTTGAGGTATTTTAGGGTGACGTCATCATGAAGTTCCCATGAACTTCAAGATTGACCTCATTCCACCAAAAATAACTCGGATCTGAACGATTTCCACAAGATTTCACATAAATCTGAACTGTTCAAAAAGGATAAAAGAGTTGAAAGAAATAAACACAAGTTTTCAACCCTTTTTCACTCAAAACGATAAGAATCGGATCAGTTCTAGTCTTCTGCTTAATCTTAGTGAAGTATTAGTCCTAGATCCGGATTCTACCCGTGAGAACCCTGATTTCGGGTTAAACCAGAACCATCGTCTTGCGCCGATG
The DNA here is from genome assembly GCA_030545235.1 of Helianthus tuberosus. Taxonomy (NCBI): domain Eukaryota; kingdom Viridiplantae; phylum Streptophyta; class Magnoliopsida; order Asterales; family Asteraceae; genus Helianthus; species Helianthus tuberosus. Next base: position 23,602 of record JARYGA010010874.1, read on the forward strand.
ACCGGCCGAGCTAGGGTGATTCCTGCCGGCTTAGCCACACGGGTCAGGACACGGTTCCGTTGGTTGACACGTAATTAGAACCTCTCGATAGGATGACAAAGGCAACCAGGTGATAGACAAACGGAACAACCATAACGAGATGCCATCCGCACGGACAGGCTATCCGCACGAGTTGTCATCCGGACGAACTACACTTGGTACCCATATCCAAACAAGGTTTGAGTATTGACGAATGAATAATTCGCACGGACGACCCTCTGAATGGATTACTCTTCGGATCATGAGATACTAAGACCTTAAACAACTTTCAATCAACCAAGTGACTCACCATTAAAGTCGTCGTACGCACGAACTACCATCCGGACGGATTGTTGTCCGCACGGACTGCCATCCACACGGATTGTTGTCCGTTCGACCGGCTTGAAGGGTAGAGAAACTTCAAGGTTTTCAAAATACTACAACGAAAACTTCAAAAGTCAAGCCATCATACACAAACACCTCTTAGTCATAAGAAGAAACAATCCACTCGAATAGTCATCCGCACGGATTGCTGTCCGCACGGATGACCATCCGGACGGGTTGTTCTCCACACGAATTGTTATCCGCACGGATGACCATCCAGACGGATCGTTCCCACGGATTGCTATCCGTACGGATGACCATCCGGACGGATTGATCACACGGATTGCTGTCCGCACGGATGACCATCCGCACGACCAGCTATCCTACCCAACTTCCATTCCGTATTGTTTTACGCGCCACTTATCGTTACGTTATCGAAATCTATTCAGGCTAACCTTACTCGTTAAGCGCTCCCTTCAATCCATAATCGCTGTGAGTATACTCGATCCCTTTTTGCTTTAAGCACTTTTGGGTGTTACATACGTTACGAATATTCAAACTACAACTATCACACTACTCAAACTATTTGAACGCTAACCGATAATGCATGTTATACGTGGCTTATGAATGCTTGTTTGTTATGTTTACACATGGAATGCTGTCTACCTGCCTTAGCAACGATAGTACTATAGTTTGGACTCAACACCCGTTCACACGGGGGTTGTTAAGGATCATTTACTTGCATGGATTACTGTGGTAATCATGTATTGCGAGCTGCCTCGGGCAGTCAACCCGCAGTCATTGGTATCGATGGATCTATGTCGATAACTAACGTGCTTCATTTCACTATGTGTACGTGCTGGTTATGCGTAAACAGATTCGAACTCTATATGCTATTATCAAACTTGTATGCTCACCTTTACATTTTATGTATTGACTTTATTTTAACGTATGTGACAGGTGCTTAGGAAGTTTACATGCCTATCATGCTGTGAACTTGAGGCTAGGAAAGGTCTAGGATGCTCTCTGCGCTGTGATGAAATTGAAGCTAGGAAATGGAGTCCTAGAAACCAATAAATAAACTATTTTTATTTGAATCTGAGTTGTCGGAACAGAATATTTGTCTTGATGCTTATCTGCAATAATTTGTTTACTGTTTGAGACATGGTATGGAACATGTTAACTTAAATTGAATGGTAATGATAGTTGTTATGGAAACTTCTGGACAATCTGTTTCGCTCAGTGCCATGCCCCGATGATTTCCGCCATCGGTTGGGGTGTGACAGATTGGTATCAGAGCCATAACTATAGGGAATTAGGCGAGACTCGACCTAGTCCGGGTCGAAGTCTTAGATACCTAGACTATAGTTAAGAACCAGCAGACCGACTTATGCATGAGCAGTAAAGGCTATGTACGAGCTTACTTCCGCTATTCTCGCTTATTCTACACTATCACTGCACTCGAATTTTTAACTATGAGCAAGCAATAAGGCCGAGAATAGGTGTGAAAACCGCAAACTCTCGACAAAAATTTCTTACTCAGCTCGCATTTTAGCTGCAAGCAAGGAGAATTATGCCAAATTAGGAGTGAAATCCATATTTTGATGAATAATCTCCTCAAAATTTTATCAAAACAGGAACGAAGTTGTTAAGCCAGGGGTGAAACCCTAACCTTGACGACTTGTTTCGCTTTTTATACAAAACTCTCACCAAAGTCTCGATGGACTCCAACGACCTGAAGTCACGAAATGACTAACGGGATGCGTGCCAAATGCCCAAGAATCGAGGCGAAGGCTCAATCCTGGAGGTTAATGTGCACAACAAGTCCTTGCGAATAGTCGAACCGCTTTGGGTAGTCGAAGTCTAGTAGCCGCAGACGATCTAATTCTCAATTTTATGTGTTTGGAGTCGGCGGTTGTCACTCTGATGTTCGTCGATTTTATGTGCTTATTTATGTACTTACCTGTTTATATGTTTAAGCTTTGGGATTTACTCGATTTTGTTTTTACTTCGATCGACACACACGACTCGCACTACGTCTTGTGATTTTGTGCTTATTTGACTCCAACGATTGCGTAACGAACGTTCAACGTGCGAAATCCGTGAACGTGCGTGACCAAACACACTAGATGTACAATTTACCGTGATTCTTGCTATGTCCCGGTTTTGACTCCGAAACGATTGCAAACCGAACGTGTGACGTGCGGAATCCGTACACGAACGAGATCGAACACACGAGACGTAATTATAACTGTGATTCTTTGATAGATCTGAAGACGTGCAAGAAACGTGAATCACCTTTTGCCTTTCTCTCTAGCTTCTTTCTCCAGATCTATGTTTTTGTTTTCTGATTGCCTCTATCGGTTAAGTGCGTATGTGCTTCTTGCTTCTTTGCCCTACATGTTTAGAAAGTTGTGTGATTACGTGCTCTGTGTGATTAAGTGATTTGTGCCCTAAGTGTGTATGTGGTTACGTGATTAATTGGTTCTGTGACTTGCGTAGTTATAAGTCTATGTGTTTACGAGGTACGTGTTACTGAGCTTTAGTAAGTAGTAAACGTGTGAGGTGAGATTCGAATACAATATGATGAGTCCTGTGACGGTGTCTGTTGCAGACCATGTCGTCTGGATCTCGTCATGCACTCTCTCGTCAGGAAAAGAGGGACAAACGCCTTGCTTCCATCATCGCGAAGAGTGTAGCAAAGGCCGTGAGTGATGTTTATGAGAATGCCAGCAAATCGTCCGAGGAATCGAGAACCGAAGCTCCTAAGACTGCCGCAAGGCCTTTTAGTTTCAAGCAATTCAAGTCGTGTGGGCCAAAAGAATTCACCGGCGAGGGAGGTCCTACTACACTATTTCACTGGTTTGATTCCATTGAGGTTACTCTGCGACAAAGTGGTTGCCCTGATGACCTTCGAACTCTGAACGCTACCGGCGTTTTCCAGTCTCGTGCTTTAGACTGGTAGACGGCCGAGAGGAACAAGCGAGGGAATGATGCAGCCTACGGACTGTCGTGAGACGTACTCAAGGAAGTTATGCTAGAGGAATTCTGCCCTCCTCACAAACGTCAAAAGCTGGAAGATGAATTTTGGCACATTCAGCAAAAGGATGGTGACAATGCTGGTCTCACCGCTCATTTCAAACAGCTCAGCATTATCTGTCCTAATCAAGTCAAGACTCCCGACATGACGATCAAGAAGTATATCCGAGCTTTGCCCGACTGCGTTGCTGATTTCGTGCAAGCGGCTAAGACTACGACGATCGAGGAAACCTCTCTGCTAGCCGCTGAGATCAACGACAAGCGGGTTAAGGCTGGTGTCTGGGATAAGACTTCGAAGCATCTGCATCAAGCTACAGCTACCGCACCCACTGTTGAACCTACCTCATCAAGCAACAAGAGAAAGAACAAGAGAAAGAACAGCTCCACCAACAAGAACTGTGCGATTACTGCTGCACCGATTCAAGCTGTACCTGCCCAACAACGTCAAGTAGCGGCGCCTGTGGCCAATGCACCGCCTGCAAAGCGTGCATACACTGGGCCACATTCGCTCTGCCCTACTTGCACCTACCACCACCCGACTGCTATTCAATGCCGCTTTTGTGCTCACTGCAACGTGTACAGCCACTTTACTGCCAACTGCCGTATTCGTTAAGCTCCTGCCAACCAAGCTCTACTCACCGCCCCACAGGGTCAACAAGCTCCTCCGGCACCCGCAGTCAAAGCCAGAACCTGCTTCGCGTGTGGCGACCCGAACCATTTCGCCAACGTTTGCCCAAACAGGGTCGTGAAACAAGAACCCCAGCAGCAGCAGCCACAGCAGCAACAACAACAGCAGCAGCAACAACAGGCCGCACGCGCCAGAACTTTCAACCTCAACGTGCGTCAAGCCCAGGCCGACAACAACGTGGGCAATGGTACGTTCCTTGTGAATGGTATTTATGCTTCATGTTTGTTTGATACTGGAGCCGATAATTGCTTTGTGTCGCTCGAATTTGAGAAGCTCCTTAGTCGTAAACGTTCCCAAATCTCCTCGACGTTCGATGTAGAAGTCGCTACCGGAAGAATCGTCACTGTTAATTCTGTTCTTTGTGATTGTACTCTTGAGCTCAACAATCACATCTTTTCGATCGACCTTATTCCAATGCAACTCGGAAGCTTTGACGTCATAATAGGCATGGACTTTCTTCGAGAAAACCATGCTGAAGTTGTATGCTTCGACAAGATGATTCGTTTTTCGCTCGCGAATGGTGACTTATTGTGTGTATATGGCGATACTACCTCAAAGGGCCTCAAGCTTATTTCCTGTCTGCAAGCTAGCAAGTACCTCCGCAAGGATTACAGAGCTTTCTTGGCTAACATCATAGTAGCGGAGAAGGAAAAGAAAGAGAAGAAGGAAGTGAAAGACGTTCCTGTGGTTCGGGAATTTCCCAATGTTTTTCCAGAGGATCTTCCTGGACTACTGCCAAGCCGTGACATCGACTTTCGAATTGATCTCATTCCTGGAGCCAATCCTATTGCCAAAGCTCCCTACCGTCTCGCGCCGTCAGAAATGCATGAACTCTCAACCCAACTCCAGGAATTACTTGAAAAAGGCTTTATTCGCCCGAGCACCTCTCCATGGGGCGCGCCAGTCCTTTTCGTCAAAAAGAAGGATGGGTCGTTCCGGATGTGCATCGATTATCGGGAATTGAATAAGTTAACTATCAAGAACCGCTATCCTCTACCTCGTATCGATGATTTATTTGATCAATTACAAGGCGCTACGTGTTTCTCGAAGATCGATCTACGTTCAGGCTATCACCAACTGCGCATACAAGAGGAAGATGTACCCAAAACCGCGTTTCGAACCCGTTATGGCCATTACGAATTCGTTGTCATGCCTTTTGGCCTAACCAATGCACCAGCGGTTTTCATGGATCTGATGAATCGTGTGTGTAAACCATATCTCGACCGTTTCGTCATCGTATTCATCGACGATGTCTTGATCTATTCCAAATCGAAAGCCGAACACGCGCAACATCTACGTTTGGTTCTCGAGTTACTCCAGGGAAACCAACTCTATGCCAAGTTCTCCAATTGTGAATTTTGGTTGGAGAAAGTTCAATTTCTGGGTCACATCGTTAATAGTCAGGGTATTCACGTCGATGCTGCGAAGACTGAAGCTGTCAAGAGCTGGGTTATGCCTAAGAACCCGTCCGAAGTCCGCTCTTTTCTCGGACTGGCGGGCTATTATCGACGATTCATCGAAGGATTCTCAAAGATCGCTGTACCGCTTACCTCGCTCACTCATAAAGACAAGCCTTTTGTTTGGGGAACTAAATAAGAGTCTGCCTTTCAAACCCTCAAGCGCATGCTTTGCAATGCTCCTGTTCTCACGTTGCCCGATGGAAACAATGATTTCATTGTCTACTGTGATGCTTCCAACCTTGCTCTTGGTTGTGTTCTCATGCAACGGGACAGGGTTATTGCTTACGCATCTCGTCAGCTCAAAATCCATGAGAAGAACTATACAACCCACGATCTCGAGCTAGGCGCGGTTGTCTTTGCATTAAAGATTTGGCGACACTACCTGTATGGTACCAAGTGTACGATCTTCACCGATCATAGGAGCCTGCAACACATCTTTAATCAGAGGGAACTTAATATGCGTCAACGCCGATGGGTAGAACTTCTCAACGATTACGACTGTGAGATCCGTTATTATCCAGGCAAAGCGAATGTTGTTGCCGACACACTTAGCAGACGGAGCTATCTGCTTAGCACTCGTAATGATCAAGCCCAGCACAACCTCGAAACTCTCATCCGCGACGCTCAGCATGCATGTTTCAACGAACGCACCTTGAAGAAAGAAAGAATCTACCACGATGGAGCCCAACTTGTGAGCAAATCAAATGGGATATTCCACTTCTTAGACCGAATTTGGATTCCCAAGCGAACCGATTTACGGCAGATTATCATGGACGAAGCCCATAAATCCCGCTACTCTGTTCATCCCGGTGCTGACAAAATGTACCAGGATCTTCGTTATCAGTACTGGTGGCCGGGTATGAAAAGGGATATCGCCCTCTACGTCGGAAAATGCTTAACTTGTGCTAGGGTCAAGGTTGAACATCAAAGACCCTCTGGCTTGCTCGAACAACCACCAATTCCCATATGGAAGTGGGAGAGCATAGCTATGGATTTCGTAACCAAACTACCACCCATGTCATCATGTCACGACAGCATATGGGTTGTGGTCGACCGATTGACTAAATCAGCTCACTTTCTGCCTATACGAGAAGACTACAAGGTGGAACGATTAGCCCGAATCTACACCGACGAGATCATTTGTAATCATGGTACGCCTCGTGACATCATCTCTGATCGTGACGCTCGGTTTACTTCACGATTGTGGGAAACGTTTCAAGTAGCACTCGGTACCACGCTTAATCTAAGTACCGCTTTCCACCCTCAAACCGACGGTCAGACTGAAAGAACGATCCGTACTCTTGAAGACATGCTCCGTGCGTGTGTTTTAGACTTTGGTGGTAATTGGGATAAACACTTGCCGTTAGTCGAATTCTCGTATAACAATAGCTACCAGTCTAGCATCCAAATGGCACCATTCGAGGCATTATATGGAAGAAGATGTCGATCGCCAATTGTGTGGCACGAGATCGGTCACTCGCAACTAACCGGTCCGGAGCTACTACAAGAAACGACAGACAAAATTTTCCAGATTCGAGACAACTTGGCAAAGGCTCGGGACCGACAGAAGGTTTACGCCGATAAAAAGCGCAAGCCCCATGAATTTGGCGTTGGTGACTACGTACTCCTAAAGGTATCACCTTGGAAGGGTGTAGTCCGATTCGGCAAGAAAGGGAAACTCGCGCCTCGATATGTTGGACCTTTTAAGATTCTGGAAAGAATCGGAAAAGTCGCCTACAGACTCGAATTACTGGAGGAACTTAGTAACGTCCACCCGACTTTCCACGTGTCGAACCTCCGAAAGTGCATAGCCGACCACGACTTGCATGTCTCTCAAGACGATCTACAGGTGAACGAAACATTACACTTCGTGGAGAAGCCTGTCGAAATCATGGATTGCCAAACCAAGCAACTCCGACGCTCGCGCATTCCTATTGTGAAGGTCCGATGGGAAGGCAAGCGGGGCGCAAAGTTCACTTGGGAACTCGAAAGCGACATGAAGGCGAAGTACCCACAGTTGTTCCAGGAGAAAGTCTAGATAGAGAAGTCTCCTCACATGATACACGACGGTTGTAACAGCTTTCAGCTTAATTTCGGGACGAAATTTCCTAAACAAGGGGAGGCTGTAACACCCCGTGTTTTCATAAGTGAAAGTCAAAGTCAAGGTCAGAGTCAACGACCGATTTCGCGCAACTCGACTTGTAGAAATGTCCTTATTTTATTTTTATTGTGTGGAGTAAGTGTCATTCATTACTATAATCGAATCGTATTAATCGTATTTCAATCGACCTACGACTGTGAACTATAGGAAGTAACAATGCGATAAAGTTAATCAACTAACAATCAAGCTATGCTAATCAAATCGACATCAAATCTTAACTCGAACTACATAATTTTACTTACTGTCTATACGTGTGTGTGTGCCTTACGTGTTACCTGTGCATGTTTATTTGTGTTGTGATGTGGTAACCAAGCGAACCCAATCGAAACTCGAAATCTAACTCGAAATACAATTGAACTCGAACTCGAATCACGATCGAAATGTGATAGATAGTGGAAAATAGATTACAGTAGTTAGGACTGAAAGTAATTCTACTAGGAAATCCTAACGTATCGAACCGCTCGCAATCGAAACCGAAACGTCAAATATCGTCGCACCAAACACACCACCCAGGTGCAATCCGCACGGATAGGCCATCCGCACGGATGACCATCCGCACGGATGACCATCCGCACGGATAACCACATGGGGGAAGTGTGTTGGGCAATCCGCACGGACTGCCATCCGGGTTACGTGGAATCCGCACGGATGGTGCTTTCCTCTTTTGGCATCCTATAAATACACGGGTCACTCTCTAAACTAACCAATTTTGGCAAGTGACGTTCGACCAGCACACTCTCTTCACCTTTTTTTCGATTACTCTCAATCCAGGTAAGATCTCACTCTAAATCTTGTACATTCTTGTTCTACATCCACTTTTACACATTTCTATCTTTCAAATCTTAACTTTTCACCGTGAAATCATCCAGATTTGAGGTATTTTAGGGTGACGTCATCATGAAGTTCCCATGAACTTCAAGATTGACCTCATTCCACCAAAAATAACTCGGATCTGAACGATTTCCACAAGATTTCACATAAATCTGAACTGTTCAAAAAGGATAAAAGAGTTTAAAGAAATAAACACAAGTTTTCAACCCTTTTTCACTCAAAACGATAAGAATCGGATCAGTTCTAGTCTTCTGCTTAATCTTAGTGAAGTATTAGTCCTAGATCCAGATTCTACCCGCGAGAACCCTGATTTCGGGTTAAACCAGAACCATCGTCTTGCGCCGATGATCGGCCGAGCTAGGGTGATTCCTGCCGGCTTAGCCACACGGGTCAGGACACGGTTCCGTTGGTTGACACGTAATCAGAACCTCTCGATAGGATGACAAAGGCAACCAGGTGATAGACGAACGGAACAACCATAACGAGATGCCATCCGCACGGATTGCTATCCGCGCGGATTGCTATCTGTACGGACAGGCTATCCGCATGGACAGGCTATCCGCACGAGTTGTCATCCGGACGGACTACACTTGGTACCCATATCCAAACAAGGTTTGAGTATTGATGAATGAATAATCCGCACGGACAACCCTCTGAATGGATTACTCTTTGGATCATGAGATACTAAGACCTTAAACAACTTTCAATCAACCAAGTGACTCACCATTAAAGTCGTCATACGCACGAACTATCATCCGGAGGGATTGTTGTCCGCACGGACTGCCATCCACACGGATTGTTGTCCGTGTGACCGGCTTGAAGGGTAGAGAAACTTCAAGGTTTTCAAAATACTACAACGAAAACTTCAAAAGTCAAGCCATCATACACAGACACCTCTTAGTCATAAGAAGAAACAATCCACTCGAATAGTCATCCGCACGGATTGCTGTCCGCACGGATGACCATCCGGACGGATCGTTCCCACGGATTGCTATCCGCACGGATGACCATCCGGACGGATTGATCACACGGATTGCTGTCCGCACGGATGACCATCCGCACGACCAACTATCCTACCCAACTTCCATTCCGTATTGTTTTACGTGCCACTTATCGTTATGTTATCGAAATCTATTCAGGCTAACCTTACTCGTTAAGCGCTCCCTTCAATCCATAATCGTTGTGAGTATACTCGATCCCTTTTTGCTTTAAGCACTTTTGGGTGTTACATACGTTACGAATATTCAAACTACAACTATCACACTACTCAAACTATTTGAACGCTAACCGATAATGCATGTTATACGTGGCTTATGAATGCTTGTTTGTTATGTTTACACATGGAATGATGTCTACCTGCCTTAGCAACGATAGTACTATAGTTTGGACTCAGCACCCGTTCACACGGGGGTTGTTAAGGATCATTTACTTGCATGGATTACGGTGGTAATCATGTATTGCGAACTGCCTCGGGCAGTCAACCCACAGTCATTGGTATCGATGGATCTATGTCGATAACTAACGTGCTTCATTTCACTATGTGTACGTGCTGGTTATGCGTAAACAGATTCGAACTCTATATGCTATTATCAAACTTGTATGCTCACCTTTACATTTTATGTATTGACTTTATTTTAACGTATGTGACAGGTGCTTAGGAAGTTTACATGCCTATCATGCTGTGAACTTGAGGCTAGGAAAGGTCTAGGATGCTCTCTGCGCTGTGATGAAATTGAAGCTAGGAAATGGAGTCCTAGAAACCAATAAATAAACTATTTTTATTTGAATCTGAGTTGTCGGAACAGAATATTTGTCTTGATGCTTATCTGTAATAATTTGTTTACTGTTTGAGACATGGTATGGGACATGTTAACTTAAATTGAATGGTAATGATAGTTGTTATGGAAACTTCTGGACAATCTGTTTCGCTCAGTGCCATGCCCCGATGATTTCCGCCATCGGTTGGGGTGTGACAGTATGCGCTTGCGTTTGAGCTTCTTGACTTAATGGTCCAATATTTCCAAAAGTTTCTCAACAAAATGCATCGTGTCATTAACACGAATTTCATCAAGTGGTATGTGGAGGTTTTCATGAGCTAAACACTTTTTAAGATTGGACACATGGAAGGTTGGTTGAACATTTCCAAGTTTAGGAGGTAGCTCAAGTCTGTAGGCCATTTTTCCGATTCTTACAACGATCTTAAATGGTCCAACGTATCGTGGTGCAAGTTTTCCTTTTCTTTCCAAATCTGATTACACCTTTCCAAGGGGATACCTTTAGTAGGAGGTGATCACCGACTTGAAATTCCAAGGGTCTGCGTCCTCTATCCGCGTAACTCTTTTGATGGCTTCTAGCTGTTAAGAGGTTAACGCGAATTTTCTTGACTTCGTCTGTAGTCTCTAGAATAAGTTTGGGTCCAGTGAGCTGAGCTTCACCAACCTCATTCCAGCAGACTGGTGAATGACATTTTCGACCGTATAAAGATTCGAAAGGAGCCATGTTGATTCTAGAGTGATAACTATTGTTGTAGGAGAATTTGATCAATAGTAGTTGCGAATCCCAACTACCACCAAAATCGGTCACACAAGCTCTAAGCATATCCTCCAATGTCTGGATTGTTTTTTTAGATTGTCCATCCGTTTGAGGATGATACGCTATGCTCAAATTAAGTTTGGCTCCCATAGCAATTTTCATGGTTTTCCAGAAGTGAGATGAGAATCGAGCATCACGGTCAGATATGATGTTCAAAGGAACACCATGTCGAGATACAATCTCATCTACATATACCTTGGCAAGTTTGTCAGCAGACAGATCCTCACGGGTCGACAAGAAATGTGCTGACTTTGTTAGACGATCAATGACTACCCAAATGGCATCATGGCCTCTGTTAGTGCGTGGCAATTTGGCAATGAGATCCATAGCAATGTTTTCCCATTTCCAAACTGGTGTCTCTGGTTGCTCCAATATTCCAGAGGGATGTTGATGTTACACCTTAACCTTAAGACAAGTAAGGCATTTGGATAGGTATAAGACAATGTCTTTCTTCATACCCGGCCACCAATACTGGGTTCGAAGATCCTTATACATTTTATCTGCACCAGGATGGATTGAATAACGAGACTTATGAGCTTCGTCCATCAACAAGGTCCGGAGATTGTCTTGAATTGGAACCCACAAACGGTCTATGAAATGATATAACCCATTGTCCTTTAGTTCAAGATGAGGCTCAAGATGATATGGTAATTCCTTACCCATCAAGTCTTGTGTAACACAAGTACGTTGAGCTTGAAAAATGCGGCTTTGAATATCAGATTGAACTTGAACATAGTAAAGCTTGACGCATTTTTTACGACTCAATGCATCAGCCACAACATTCTCCTTACCAGGATGGTAGCGAATTTCACAATTGTAGTCGTTTAGAAGTTCAACCCAATGTGGTTGCCTCATGTTTAGTTCTTTCTGATTGAAGATATGCTGAAGACTTTTATGGTCAGTGAAAACCACACATTTAGTACCGTATAGGTAGTGTCTCCATATCTTGAGAGTAAAAACTATAGAGCCTAACTCATGATCATGAGTTGTGTAGTTCTTCTCGTATATCTTTAACTGTATCGATGCATAGGCTATGACTTTGTTTCTTTGCATAAGAATATAACCAAGGCCTAAGTTTGATGCGTCACAATATACGACAAAGTTGTCGTTTCCCTCAGGTAAAGATAAAATAGGTGCATCACAAAGTTTCTGTTTCAAGGTTTGAAAAGCTTCTTCTTGTTTGGGTCTCCACTCAAAAGGTTTATTCTTTTGAGTTAAAATAGTGAGGGGAACTGCAATTTTGGAGAAGTTTGCAATAAAGCGGCGGTAATAACCCGCGAGACCAAGAAATGAACGAACCTCGGTAGGAGTAGTAGGTGTATCCCAATACTTAATCACACTAATTTTGCCGGGTTCTACATGTATACCTTGTTTGTTGACAATATATCCCAAAAATTGAACTTCTTTAAGCCAAAATTCACACTTGGAGAACTTGGCGAAGAGCTGTTCTTTCTTTAGGAGTTCCATTGTAAGACGGAGATGTTGTTCATGATCATCTCGTGTCTTTGAATAGATTAAAATGTCATCAATGAAAACGATGACGAACTTGTCCAAATAAGGCTTACAAACCCTATTCATCAAGTCCATGAAAACAGCAGGAGCATTAGTTAAACCAAAGGGCATAACAGTGAACTCATAATGACCATATCTTATGCGAAAAGTTGTCTTGGGAATATCTTCATCGAGTATACGAAGTTGATGATACCCAGAACGTAGATCAATCTTCAAAAAGCAAGTAGCACCCTATAGCTAATCAAAGAGATCATCAATGCGAGGTAGGGGATATCGATTCTTGACGGTGAGTTTGTTGAGCTCATGGTAATCGATACACATATGGAAAGATCCATCTTTCTTTTTCAAAAATAGGACTGGAGCGCCCCAAGGTGAGAAACTTGGACGGATGAATCCTTTGTCAGAAAGTTCTTGAAGCTGTTTAGATAATTCTTTCATCTCAGATGGTGTAAGATAATAAGGTGATTTAGCAATAGGATTTGCACCAGCTACAAGATCAATACAAAACTCAACCTGTCGTGCTGGAGGTAGACTAGGTAATTCTTCAGGAAATACCTCAGGATAATCCCGAACAACGGGGATGTCTTGAATAGTTTACCTTTACCTTTCTCCTCTACGACATGTGCCAAGAAGGCCACATACTTCTTTCATAGGTATTTTTGGGCTTGGGTACATGTCATGAGTTTGAGGCTACTAACGGGTATCTCCCCACGAACCTCTAAGATCTCACCAGTCGAAAGCAGCACACGAACAATCTTGTCAAAACAAACCACTTCTGCATGGTATTTGGCTAACCAATCCATTCCTACTATTACATCAAAGCTCCTAAGTTACATTGGTGTGAGGTCAATGGGAAAGAGATGGTTATTAAGGTTCAACTGGCAATTTCGGATGACAGAATCGAGTACAACGGGTTCACCACTAGCTACTTCTACTATCAAGGGCTTTCCTAGTTTTGTTCTAGTCATGGAAAGAAATGATTCAAAAGCTAGAGATACCAAACTTTTATTGTGACAACCCGAGATTTCACACATCACTAACTTTGGAATCCTGTTTGACAAATTGGGTTACGTGGTGTCTGTGCAGCCTATCTGACTGATTAATGATCGTGTGTAATGTTGGATTATTAATTGTGTTGTGTTGCTTATAGTTTAACTAGAGTTTAATATTGTTATTACATAGTTTAATTTGTGATTGGTGTCGGCACATGCATGAGGCATATAAATTGAGTATTCCGTTTGCATGCAAAGAAACTAAAGAAACTAATAGATATCATAATTGTTGGCCATTAACTCAATCTTGCATAAAATAATTGTTGGCTATTTTCAAACTGATTACAACCCGTGTGCTTGATTGAATCTTTGTTTGGTCCAAGTTAGTTAATCACAGTGGCGGTCCAATGGAATTATATTCGCAATGGTTGTTGTCGGCCACATGATAACAGCTTGCATGTGCTATTTTACATAAAATTCTTGTCACAACTCACTTCGACGAAGGAAAGGGCCTTTCGCCAACCATAACTCGACAAAACATATGTGTTTCGTCACTAGAGGCCTTTTGCCATCATCTTGAGTTTCGCCAGTAATGGGCTCGGCCCAAGATTAGTACGCATAGGGTTTTAAGTATGTGGTTTGCTAACACACGCAAACCCTAATCACTTTCCTTCTCCTTTGAACTCGTCGGCAGTCCCTTGGCCGAAAACCCTCACCCTTCATTGATCTCTCCGGTTAGTTTGCTGATTACCAGTTTAGTGTTGGATATTCTTGTTAATCTTGAATGTGTATTACATGCTAGAGTTGTCATGCTATGTACACGAGACTAAGTCTAACAGGATATTAATTGCATGTTGATATGGATACTAGTGAACCGACTTGAATTAATGATTAGTAAATTGTAACACCTGTGCCTTCACGGCCATCAAACAAATACCGAACCAATGAAATATTATATTTCATACTTGGGATTTGTAAAAATATGTGTATCGTTAGCACATATCAACTCTTGTTCGATTTCAAGCTCTAAATCGCTTTCTGGAGGGTTATACGCGCTCTGATGTGTAGATATAACCAGTTTAATCCAACGAACACTCTGGAAAAGTGAAATAGGCTTAACATACCTTAAATAACCTTTACATAACTTAGTTATAAGTTTTGGAAGGTTTGGTGTGGTGAAATCAAAGTTAAATCGCTTACAGGGACTAAACTTGACAAACTGCGAAAGTATGCCAATTTGAACTGTAACAGACATTCCGGAACATGACCATAAGTTAAACACACCTTAAATATCCTTTACATAGCTTAGAAATAGGCTTTGAGGGGTTCGGTGTGCTAAAATAAACTTTTGGGTCATTCAGGGACTAAAAGTGTCAAAAAGTGCACAAGTTTGCATTTTCGCGCATAACTTACGTTCTGAATACATCCGGACATCCAAAAATTTATGTGAACATGACTACATTATATTTTAGTGTTCGCCTTGAGAAAAATCCATTCGTCGCGTCATTTGGATCGTTTTTCGCGCTTATGCGCATTCCGTCGTAATTAAGCGAACATCGCGTTCGTACGGCTAAACGAACCGACATCCGAGATATTTTTGAGCATGTTTTAAGTTCCCTATACTTTAACTTCATTTTAGAGCTTTGAAATGGGGTTAACGGGCCTTAAACGTGTCAAAAATGACCTAAATACAGTTCAGGGACCAAAACTGTAATTCTGCCAAACTTATACCATACGATGCGTATGGTGTTTATACCATACGATGCGTATGGGGTCTTCTGACCAGATGCAGAGTTTTTAAACAGGCTGTTTGCACATGTTTAATCCACAACCACATGTTCCTAATTATCTAGTCATGAGATAAGGATGGAATTTAGCTTCCATAACCTTTCAACAAGTGTACGGACAAGATCTTTTCCCCTTTTACAAGAAACGATCCTAACGGTAGTGCTTTTACTATAAATACCCATCCATCCTCAACACAAAACCCACACCTTTGAACCTTTGAATCTTGGACCCTTCGTAAGTATTCTTTCGTTCTTTTCCTTATTTTTTTTACTGCTTTTCGAGTCGGAAAGTCAAACTTTGTTTGACTTTCAGCGTTGACCAGTAATGGTCAATGCGAAGTTCGTAGGAACTTCGCAACGTGAGTGTAATCACGTTGGTCATAGTCCCTTGGGACTATGCCCACTGATTACCACGTTGTCTAGGGTCGTAGGGTAGGCGATCTAATAAATCGCCTATACCTTCGAACCCGACCCAGTTTGGTCGATCATTAGGATCCGACCAAACACATTAGGTGACCATAGTAGGTAGGGAATAACCTTTCGAGGTTATACCCTATGGTCACATCGTTTAAGTAGTTGTATGATAGGTAGTTTATATGCCTTAGGTAAATTACCAGAATACCCTTTTCATGTATAATTGGTAATTAAGCATATGTAACCTAAACTTTTGCCACATAACTGATTATGTAACATGTTTAGGCATATAACACTTGTCATAGGACTAGTTAGGCGTTCCGAACGCGTTTTACGCGAACGACGCGTTAAAGTAGCATAAGCTTCCTAAACGGGTCGTAATGGGTCGATAAGACTTAGGTTAAGTTTCATTTAGTATGTAGGCTTTGTTAAACCATATCATATAAGTTCCTACACTCATTTGGTTTACAAACCCTAATACTACCCAATCTTCCGATTTAGGTCCGGTTAATTAACATAGTTACCTATATTAGGTGCCGTTTGATTTCCGTGATCTCTAGCTTTGTTTGGTTGTTACTCAAGGACTACTGAGCAATCTCAAGTGAGTACATAGAACCCCCTCTTTTAAATGTTTTCAAGGTGTTTATGTGAGTACATAGACCCCTCTTTTACTGTTTTCCAAACTGTTTTGGGGTGGAACACATGTGCCTACTTGTTACTTTCATGCTTTCCTGTTTTCATATCATATACCGACTATGTTTGTTAGTACATTATAGTACATGATTTCATTACTTTTCTGCTATGTATGTTGACTGATAACATGCTAAGCACATTGATTTACATGACTTTTCTGCTATGTATGTTGACTGATAACATGCTAAGCACATTGATTTACATGACTTTTCTGCTTTGTATGTTAACTTAGCATACTTAGTACATTGTTTTCATATGACATGTATACGACTACTATGACATTTGGTTTGCACAAACGGGTCTTTATTACGTTCATTAACATTTGCTACGCCGCTCGGGAGTAAGTAGTGGTACCATAGGACTTGACAAATCCCATTCCTGACATCCCGGGTTTGTTTGGATGTAAGGAATGACTGAATCCGAATACAATTCTTTTGATAACCTTGACTGAAAGGGTTATCCGACTGTCTCAAGGCTTGGATGTATGAATTTTCACAATACCGCATAAATGTTCATATTCAGTATAGCATGCATATATCTTACAAAACATAACTTTGATTTAAACCAAGTTTTACTTCAATACTTTGTTTTGTACATTTTTACTTATGGTTTAAGTAGTCTACATTTTACTTACCATACATATCATTTTGGTTATACATTACTTGACTACTTTTGGACTATAGACATTTGACATGGATATTTGACATAGACATTTGACATGGATACTGGACATAGACATTTGACATGGATATTTGACATAGACATTTTGACATGATTTACATCTCGACATGAACATTTTACATTGTTTGGTTTGGTTTGATTAAGTGATTAAGTAACGATGCGTGTGTAATATGATACAAGCATGGTGGATACGCCGCTGGTACTTCCTATATATAAGTGTTTGTATGGTATTACATGTCGTAACGTTATTTGAATCATTTCAGTTTGAGACATAGAACATTTCATACAAATAACATACTTTTCACAAGACATTGATTTATAAACAACTTATCTATTGCAAACACATTTTACTTGGTTATTCATTTAACCTTACATTTATTTATACTTATCATCCGATCTTATCGTTTTTCAAATGATTTAAAAGACAAAGCAAATAACAAGGTTCATGACTAAACATTTTCTCAAACATAAGTCATGAATCTTATTTTCACAAAACCTATGTATCTCACAGGCATTTTTATGCTGACGTACCTATTTTCACATGTGTTTTTCAGGAGCTGTTGCATAAGATGTTCAAGATACACTTAGACAGACTTGGGCTTTAGTGACAATAAAAGATACAAGACTAGTTAATTATGTTGTATTTCCTTGTTTGTTAAGACATTGTAACACTTTTAATCAATAAAACGAAACTTCAATTGCCATGGATTTGAAACAATTAATTCTGTTACAACACTCCCCGATGTTTCCGCCACGTTTTGTATGTTCCACGTGGTCGGGGTGTGACAGAAAAGATGGTATCAGAGCCAATGGTTATAGGGAATTAGGTTATTAGTAATTAGTAATGCTTTGACCTAGTCTATAACCTTCTTAGGACCCTAACGCGAGTTTACTTGCGTTTAGTCATAAAACAATACTGTCACCTATCCTTAGGTGACAACCACAACAAGAACATAAATTTCAAAACCACTTTGAAAACTAATCATCTGTTCTAGGATGATTGATTTCTAGGTTTTGAACTCTCTATTATATGGTTTTGAACCCTTTGAGTTTTCAAAATCTCGTCAAGGTTTTGGGTTTTAAATAATGTGAACACGTGCAAACTGGAAGGGTGAATGCCTGTATTCTGGGTTTTCTGTCTAGGCAAGCACTTCGTATACATCTCATCAGACGCGAGACCAGTTGTGCTTACCTGGGAATTCTTGGGATGAGTGTTCACTTATAGGCGAGCATGTCTTCGTGATACATTATTTTCGACCCATTTACTTTGATTTGTCACTGTGTGTCGTTTGTTGCTTTGTAGTAACAAACAAATGACCACTATCCTTGCTTTCATCAGATTTGTTCATCTCATTCTTTTCGTCTAATTCTCTCACTCGTTTCCTTTCATGTTTCCTCTTTTAGAATGCCTCCTCGACGCGAGAACCAGATAGAGACTGCCGAACTGGCAGAAATAATTGCGCAGCAGATGGCTGCCCAATTTCCAAATCTCTTTGCTCAATGGCAACAAGCCAACAACAACAACAATGCCCTATGCAAATACAAGGACTTTAATCAGGCTAAACCACTCAAGTTTAGTGGCTCTGAGGGAGCAACTGGGCTTCTTCAGTGGTTCGAGAGCATTGAGAATACTTTTCGCCACGTTCAGTGTCTGGATAATCGCAAGGTCGAGTTTTCTTCAAGTGTGTTCCAGAAGAGGGCTCTCACATGGTGGAACGGGGTTATGAGGGACCGAGGTGCAGAAATTGCCCTTGCGCAAACCTGGGCTGAACTTAGGGCTCTTATGATGAGGGAATTCTGTCCTCGTCATGAGCAGAGAGCTCTGGAGAAGGAATTTGATGAGTTGAAGCAAGATAGTGGTGAGCACAGGGCGTATACTGATAGGTTTGAGGAGTTGAGTCTGCTTTGCCCGACAATGGTTACCCCACTTGACATAGCTATCGAAAGGTACATCGACGGCCTACCTGATTCGGTACAAGACATCCTTACTGGTAGTAACCCTGCCACACTCCGTCAAGCGATCGAGTTATCAGCAACATTGACTGAGTCGCAGATTAGGAAGAATAAGTTACACAGGAAGGGTGACAAGGGCGAGAAACAGTCGTCTGACAAGGAGGATAGCAAGAAAGGTCAAAACAAGAATGCAAAGGATTCTATTTCATCCAAGAGGGCAAGGAAGCGTAAGGTTTCCCAAAACAATGCCATTACTGCACAGGCCCAAGCTGCACCAAATCAGCCTGCGCAACCACTAGCCAAGAAGCCTTATTTTGGCAATGCACCTTTGTGCAATAGGTGTAACGGCCATCATCAACCACACCTCGAGTGTCGTCAGTGCACCAACTGCGGAAGATCCGGTCATCTTGCTAACACCTGTCGCATCCCTGCTAATCCGAATCGCCCAGTTCAGAACCCGGCTCAACAAGTTGCTCAGCCTCTTGCTCAGCAACAGGGTCAAGCTGCACGACCACACTATCCACCTGGTGCCTGTTACAATTGTGGGGATCTGACCCACTACAGAAACCGATGCCCAAAACTTGCTAATGCGAATCCGACCCACGGATGAGCATTCAGCTGAACAAAGGATGTTGCTGTCTTACGCTTTTGTTCTTTTGTTTCCTTGTAATGTGAAACAATCTGTTTTTGTTTATAAATAAATCGTTGTTCACAAATGCTGTTATACAAGTATAATTACATGTGTGTATGATTTTCCTATGATACCTACATCAAGGAACTATGTTCCTTACAAACTACTCTTGTGATTCTCTCTTTCAAATGATCACTCGTGATTCCTTCAAAAAATTTTAAGTACTCGTTTCATTCTAAGAAACAAAGTACACAAAATAAAGTGATATTATGAGTGATCATGCTTCTGCACATCTGTGCCATTAAATCCTT
The DNA here is from genome assembly GCA_030545235.1 of Helianthus tuberosus. Classification (NCBI taxonomy): domain Eukaryota; kingdom Viridiplantae; phylum Streptophyta; class Magnoliopsida; order Asterales; family Asteraceae; genus Helianthus; species Helianthus tuberosus. Next base: position 43,689 of record JARYGA010010874.1, read on the forward strand.
GGTTAGATAACTAAGGGTATTTTCAAATCTCTTACCCATTACGTTTTGATTTTTCAACATACACAGTACCAGTATTTCAAAACAATCTTCATGATCTCAAAACATTTCATATAGTTTGAAAACAATTTTTCTAGATGCATTGTCTATGTTATTTCAAAAACATTGGCCATGTTATCAAAACCAACCTTTCTAATTTCAAAATATTTCATATAGTCTGAAGACAATATTAACACAATACATTTTCTGATCAAGTGCATGATTTCGAAAAGCATCATTCATGTCTTTCAAAAACCTTATACATAATTTCAAAATTCATCTCGCATGATTTTAAAACATTTTTGTAAATATATCTACCTAATACACCTACTTTATGATTTCAAAAAGTATTATATATAAGGTTTCAAAAACGTTAAACACCTTTTTCTTAAAAGAACCCCATGCATAGTTTTCAAAAATATTTTCCTCATACATTGACTTAACCTTCAAAATTCTGCTTCATATGTCGCCTTGACATATCAAGCATCTCAACTTCTTAAGCATTTTACATCATGTTTTGACCTAAGCACGTCCAGTGCAAGGTTTCAAAACATCTCCAACTTTTAAATCCATATGGGATCTTTTTATCCTCACAATTAGATCCTTGTGGATGATTATTATTCAAATCAGAGTCCTTAATTGAATTCCTTATGTACCTTAATTCGAACACTTCGGTTCCAGATAATCGAAGTCGAATTTTCTTTTTGAATCTTTCTATCTTTATAGTTAGATTCTTGTTAATGTTTAAAGTACCAAATGAAATCCACGAGATGGATTCCTAGTGTGCTTTAAATACATGTACTCTGTTAGCAGAACAAACTTCTAGTTAAACAATTTTGTGGTTATGTGACTATGTGTTTATTCATCTTATGTTTTCTTTTATGCATTTTTGTGTTTTTGGTATACTCTGGATATTCGTTATCAAAATCCTCGTAGAATCTTTCATATCTTCATATGAGGGATTCGTAGAAGGATATTCAAAGGTACTACCCTAAATCCTTAATGGGCTTCTATGTAATAGTTAAGACCCTTGGATTATATAGTACCACTCCAGACCCTTTTTAGTGGTCTAGTCAAAAAGATTGATTCACAATTTGGTTAAAGAATGACATCTAGTGATGTAGCTGAACAGACTCCTTGATAGTCTATTTAAATCATTTATTGATTTAGTCTAAAGGACTCTATGGCGGTCTAGTTACACTCATCACAGGATTGTTCATTTGGTTTTACACTACACATTATAAAATAGACTGTGCGGACTGTACAAGGAACTACGTAATTATGGAGGCCTACATAATTATGGAATTCAATGCACAGAAACCCAGTAAGATTTATTATGTGTAAGAACCGATAGCGACAACAATAACGGAATGTGAACGATGTAATGGAGGTACGGTGGACGCACCAATGACGCTTCATATACTTGTATATAAGTATCCCTCTTACATTGCAAACATGATGTTATTAAAGTTACTAGAAGTTCAGAACTCTAACCAATGTTGTTTGATCTTTTCAACTTCATGTTTTAAACTCTCTCAAGTTTCCTCTAAATAAATTTCGGGACGAAATTTCCTAAAGTAGGGGAGACTGTAACACCTGTGCCTTCACGGCCATCAAACAAATACCGAACCAATGAAATATTATATTTCATACTTGGGATTTGTAAAAATATGTGTATCGTTAGCACATATCAACTCTTGTTCGATTTCAAGCTCTAAATCGCTTTCTGGAGGGTTATACGCGCTCTGATGTGTAGATATAACCAGTTTAATCCAACGAACACTCTGGAAAAGTGAAATAGGCTTAACATACCTTAAATAACCTTTACATAACTTAGTTATAAGTTTTGGAAGGTTTGGTGTGGTGAAATCAAAGTTAAATCGCTTACAGGGACTAAACTTGACAAACTGCGAAAGTATGCCAATTTGAACTGTAACAGACATTCCGGAACATGACCATAAGTTAAACACACCTTAAATATCCTTTACATAGCTTAGAAATAGGCTTTGAGGGGTTCGGTGTGCTAAAATAAACTTTTGGGTCATTCAGGGACTAAAAGTGTCAAAAAGTGCACAAGTTTGCATTTTCGCGCATAACTTACGTTCTGAATACATCCGGACATCCAAAAATTTATGTGAACATGACTACATTATATTTTAGTGTTCGCCTTGAGAAAAATCCATTCGTCGCGTCATTTGGATCGTTTTTCGCACTTATGCGCATTCCGTCGTAATTAAGCGAACATCGCGTTCGTACGGCTAAACGAACCGACATCCGAGATATTTTTGAGCATGTTTTAAGTTCCCTATACTTTAACTTCATTTTAGAGCTTTGAAATGGGGTTAACGGGCCTTAAACGTGTCAAAAATGACCTAAATACAGTTCAGGGACCAAAACTGTAATTCTGCCAAACTTATACCATACGATGCGTATGGTGTTTATACCATACGATGCGTATGGGGTCTTCTGACCAGATGCAGAGTTTTTAAACAGGCTGTTTGCACATGTTTAATCCACAACCACATGTTCCTAATTATCTAGTCATGAGATAAGGATGGAATTTAGCTTCCATAACCTTTCAACAAGTGTACGGACAAGATCTTTTCCCCTTTTACAAGAAACGATCCTAACGGTAGTGCTTTTACTATAAATACCCATCCATCCTCAACACAAAACCCACACCTTTGAACCTTTGAATCTTGGACCCTTCGTAAGTATTCTTTCGTTCTTTTCCTTATTTTTTTTACTGCTTTTCGAGTCGGAAAGTCAAACTTTGTTTGACTTTCAGCGTTGACCAGTAATGGTCAATGCGAAGTTCGTAGGAACTTCGCAACGTGAGTGTAATCACGTTGGTCATAGTCCCTTGGGACTATGCCCACTGATTACCACGTTGTCTAGGGTCGTAGGGTAGGCGATCTAATAAATCGCCTATACCTTCGAACCCGACCCAGTTTGGTCGATCATTAGGATCCGACCAAACACATTAGGTGACCATAGTAGGTAGGGAATAACCTTTCGAGGTTATACCCTATGGTCACATCGTTTAAGTAGTTGTATGATAGGTAGTTTATATGCCTTAGGTAAATTACCAGAATACCCTTTTCATGTATAATTGGTAATTAAGCATATGTAACCTAAACTTTTGCCACATAACTGATTATGTAACATGTTTAGGCATATAACACTTGTCATAGGACTAGTTAGGCGTTCCGAACGCGTTTTACGCGAACGACGCGTTAAAGTAGCATAAGCTTCCTAAACGGGTCGTAATGGGTCGATAAGACTTAGGTTAAGTTTCATTTAGTATGTAGGCTTTGTTAAACCATATCATATAAGTTCCTACACTCATTTGGTTTACAAACCCTAATACTACCCAATCTTCCGATTTAGGTCCGGTTAATTAACATAGTTACCTATATTAGGTGCCGTTTGATTTCCGTGATCTCTAGCTTTGTTTGGTTGTTACTCAAGGACTACTGAGCAATCTCAAGTGAGTACATAGAACCCCCTCTTTTAAATGTTTTCAAGGTGTTTATGTGAGTACATAGACCCCTCTTTTACTGTTTTCCAAACTGTTTTGGGGTGGAACACATGTGCCTACTTGTTACTTTCATGCTTTCCTGTTTTCATATCATATACCGACTATGTTTGTTAGTACATTATAGTACATGATTTCATTACTTTTCTGCTATGTATGTTGACTGATAACATGCTAAGCACATTGATTTACATGACTTTTCTGCTATGTATGTTGACTGATAACATGCTAAGCACATTGATTTACATGACTTTTCTGCTTTGTATGTTAACTTAGCATACTTAGTACATTGTTTTCATATGACATGTATACGACTACTATGACATTTGGTTTGCACAAACGGGTCTTTATTACGTTCATTAACATTTGCTACGCCGCTCGGGAGTAAGTAGTGGTACCATAGGACTTGACAAATCCCATTCCTGACATCCCGGGTTTGTTTGGATGTAAGGAATGACTGAATCCGAATACAATTCTTTTGATAACCTTGACTGAAAGGGTTATCCGACTGTCTCAAGGCTTGGATGTATGAATTTTCACAATACCGCATAAATGTTCATATTCAGTATAGCATGCATATATCTTACAAAACATAACTTTGATTTAAACCAAGTTTTACTTCAATACTTTGTTTTGTACATTTTTACTTATGGTTTAAGTAGTCTACATTTTACTTACCATACATATCATTTTGGTTATACATTACTTGACTACTTTTGGACTATAGACATTTGACATGGATATTTGACATAGACATTTGACATGGATACTGGACATAGACATTTGACATGGATATTTGACATAGACATTTTGACATGATTTACATCTCGACATGAACATTTTACATTGTTTGGTTTGGTTTGATTAAGTGATTAAGTAACGATGCGTGTGTAATATGATACAAGCATGGTGGATACGCCGCTGGTACTTCCTATATATAAGTGTTTGTATGGTATTACATGTCGTAACGTTATTTGAATCATTTCAGTTTGAGACATAGAACATTTCATACAAATAACATACTTTTCACAAGACATTGATTTATAAACAACTTATCTATTGCAAACACATTTTACTTGGTTATTCATTTAACCTTACATTTATTTATACTTATCATCCGATCTTATCGTTTTTCAAATGATTTAAAAGACAAAGCAAATAACAAGGTTCATGACTAAACATTTTCTCAAACATAAGTCATGAATCTTATTTTCACAAAACCTATGTATCTCACAGGCATTTTTATGCTGACGTACCTATTTTCACATGTGTTTTTCAGGAGCTGTTGCATAAGATGTTCAAGATACACTTAGACAGACTTGGGCTTTAGTGACAATAAAAGATACAAGACTAGTTAATTATGTTGTATTTCCTTGTTTGTTAAGACATTGTAACACTTTTAATCAATAAAACGAAACTTCAATTGCCATGGATTTGAAACAATTAATTCTGTTACAACACTCCCCGATGTTTCCGCCACGTTTTGTATGTTCCACGTGGTCGGGGTGTGACATAAATTGTGATGTGTTGATGATTCTATTGATTGGTGCATGGTTTGTGGGTATTATGGCATAATAACCTTCCTCGATGTGATGAATATGTGGATTAGTCCATGTGATGTAACCTTGATATTATCAAACATAGTGGGGAAGATAATAAAAAAAAGGGCGGCAATGTGACTTGATTAAAGTTGTCAGTAATAATTGCTAGTACTATGTGGTTAATTCATTTTGATGATAATGATTAGTTGTATCGATTATTATGTTGATTATGTAGTGTTGTTTTCATCAGCCCATGATCTTGTTCCCACATAAACTATGTCTTGATAGTGTTGCTTTAGGAAACGGTCTGATAGTCTTATGTTATATGAATGATAACTACGTGACACGAAACTGATACGTTAGAAGGGTACTTGTAATTAAATGTTGAATAAGTGATGTTGATGATATATGATAACCGAACCAAGGTGCCATGTTTTTGAATATGATGTGATGACTGTGTAGAGGAATGATCCATGATAGGTTATATTTGATTGTGGTATATGCATTCCTAATTAACCTGAAATCGAGTAAACAAATAAAGTCCCTAATGAGATTGAAACACATGGTTAATTGGGCTGCTGAAAAGTAATGAGGAACATGTAAGGGGCCTTCGGTTAGTGGGCTGGTGGGAAATTAATTGTGTAAAATGGGCCGAGGGGAATAATGGGAGTAGCAGGTGGGTTAATTGTAGGTTGATGTGGGCTGTGAGTTAAGGATGGGTTGCGGGTAGAGTCTGGGCCGCGCATTGTCTTAGGCCGTTTCATAAGTTTTGGCCACACACACTTGTATTAAGTAATTACATGGGCCGCACACCTTCACGGTGTATACTAAAACTTGTGGGTATAATTGGGACCTGGTTATGCGAAGTAAGCTTGTGTGTGACACAACAAACTTGATTAACATGAATGACGTGTAGCGTGGTTAACTGTTAGAACATTTCATGAACATGACATGTGTAATATGTGACAACATACGTGGTGCAATGTAAATGTAGAACTGATTGTCATTGGTAAATCGTGATAGGACGTGTTTGAATAATTAATAAGCGAGTACTTAATCTTACCGAGAAAAACTAAGGTGAGTTCACTGCTCTTTTTCCAAGCATGCATCCCGGGGAGGGATATCGGGTAACGTTCCGGGGAGGAACGCTTGTTTATTGGGATGTTTGTTGTTATACTCAGTTTCTATCACATAAGACCCCTTACATCTACCGACAGTTGCCGGGGAGGCAATGAGGTTATTAGTTGATAGCGCTATTAGGTTTGGCACCCTCACACCGTACCGGGGGGGACGGGCGTGAACTAATCTCCTTAAAGCATGACCAATGTTTTGATAGAGACATTGGGGTTGGGCTAACACATCTTGTAGCCATTTCGGTAATCGAGTTAATAACAACATCAAATCAAATTGTTAAACTGTTTTATACGTATATCTGGTAACTAACTCGTTAACAAAACTTTTCGTCTGACACACTTGTCTGCATGCTTGCAGGTCTATAGGGTTATATCTTGTGGAACTTGCTGTTTGGAAGGCTGGAGTGGCCATGGAGATACATAGAATCTCCATACAAGCTTAATGGTTTATGTACACATGGTTTACGAAATACTTAACAAATGAGTTATGCTTCCGCTGTATACGATGCGTGATATGTAACGTTTGTAACACTTTAAGTTAATGAATGAAAGTTTATTTACACATATTTATGAGTTCAATGTGATTGGTGGCTTGGATCCTGGTACGTCACACGCCTCGCGGGGGTTTCCGCATGCGGTATTTTGGGGGTGTGACATTTATTGGCACCCGAATAAAAAAGAACAGAAGCAGGTTGGTTATTAACAAAGAACGTACCGTTCACCACTTCATTTTCTGCACACGCATCATTTGCATTCACGTTGAAGACTCATCCACGAGCCTGGTTAGCATTTGCCAACTTCGGGCAATTGTTTCTGTAGTGGGTCAGATCCCCACAGTTGTAGCAAGACCCAGGCGGATAGTGAGGTCGTGCAGGTTGTTGAGCAGGGTTTTGAGCTGCTTGATTTTTTGTAGGAGCAAAACGATAAGTGTTGGCCAAATGATCCGATTTTCCACAGTTGGTACAAATACGGCACTGTAAATGGGGTTGACGGTGACTGTTACACTTGTTGCACAAAGGTGCATTGCCAGCATACTGTTTCTTAGCTGGTGGTTGAGCTTGTTGGTTAGGAGCTACCTGGTTTGGTTTTGCCACAACGGCGAAGTTCTTGGAAGCCTTTCACTTCCTAGACTTCTTTGAAGGCTCAACCTTCTTAGCCTTTTGTTTCTCCTGAGTTGTCTTAGCAGATGTTTTCTTGTAACCCTTCTGATGGAGTTTACCTTTCATGACTTGAGAGTCAGTCAAGGTAACAGCGAGCTCAATGGCCTGTCGTACGGTAGTAGGGTTGCTACCAGTGACGATATCCTGAACATGATTTGGCAAACCATTGATGTATTTTTCAATCGCCTTGTCCAAAGGCGTGACCATTGTCGGACAGAGCAAGCTTAACTCCTCATATAGATCGGTATAAGCACAATGTTCTCCACTATCTTGCTTAAGGTCATGGAAATCATTTTCAAGTGTCCTCAGCATGTGACGAGGGCAGAACTCTTTCATCATTAGAGCCCTGAGTTGCTCCCATGTCGGACCCATAGCAACATCAGCACCTCGATCTCTCACCACTCTGTTCCACCACGTGAGTGCCCTCTTTTGGAACACGCTAGAAGCAAACTCGACTTTACGATTGTTTAGACATTGAACATGGCGGAAAGTACTCTGAAGACTCTCGAACCACTGTAGGAGCCCAGTTGCTCCTTTAGAACCACTAAACTTGAGCAGTTTAGCCGAATTAAACTGTTTAAAGTTGCACGGAGCAGGTACATTATTATTGTTGTTGGCTTGGTTAATTTGAGTAATGAGATTTGGTAATACAGGAGCCATCTACTTAGCTATGATAGCCGCCAATTCAGCGTCCGGTTGTACGTTTCACCGAGGAGGCATTCTAAAAGAGGAAAACATGAGAGAAAACGAGTGAGATGATATGTTGGATAATCAAAATGAGATGTCATAAAATTAACAAAATGTAAGGATGATGGTCATTCGTTCATTTACTCAAAATAAACAAACGACACACAGTGACTAATCAAAGTAAATGGGTCTTTATAAATGTATCGCAAAGACATGCTTTAGCCTATAAGTGGACACTCACCCCAAGAGTTCCCAGGTAAGAGTGACTGGCCCGATACTACAGATTTGTACGAACACTCTAGCCTAGATAGAAAACTCGAGGTACAGGCACCCACCCTTCCAGATTGCACGTGTTCACATTATTAAGACCCAAACTTTGATGAGATTTTGAAATCTTTGAAGGCTTTAGGCCAGAAACAAATCATCTAAAAATAGATGATTGATTTCCAAAATTGTTTTGAAATTTGTGTACTTGTTTTGGTAATCACATAAGGATAGGTGATGTTTATTGTTTTATGATCTAAACACAAGATAACTTGTGTTAGGGTCCCAGAAAGGTTATAATCTAGGTCAAAGCATTCCTAATAACCTAATTCCCTATAACCATGAGCTCTCATACCAACTCTTCTGCAACACCCCGATCGCGTAAAACAACAACAAACCACGGCGGAAATGTCGGGGAGTCATGTCACAAAATTATTGTTTCATAACACATGGTATTTAATGTTTGGTTTTATTTAATAAAATATTTACATTGTCTGGGGTTAAACTGAAAACATAATGTAAATTAAATTGTCTTGCTTGATTTTAAGTCACTAAGGCCCAAGTCTGCCCTAAGTGAAGAATGATCCACCTTAAACATTAGCTCCAGAAACACATGTGATAATAGGTACGTCAGCATAAAAATGCCTGTGAGATACATAGGTTTTGTTGATGAGGATTCATGACTTGAATGATAAAAGAATTGTTTACGTAAAAGTAGCCATGAATCCTTGTAAAAGTGTTTTCTTTTGTAAAATCATATGAAAATCAAGATGAAAATCAAATGATTTAAGGAAATGATGCATGGTTAAGAAAATAACCAAATGTAAATACCTTGTATAAAATGTGTCATGTCTTATAATAAAATATCATGTTTTATGTAAAAGATTTCGTGTTTTGTATAAGAGATGTCATGTCTTGTTCTTGTCGAAGTGGTTTAAATAACGCCACAATATGTAATGTAATAAAAGCACTTATATATAGGAAGTACCAGCGGCGTATCCACCATACTTTTGTCACATTACACACGTCTCGTTATTTAAATCACTTACCATAAACCCTTAAATAATGTCTTGTTTAAACCAATGTCAAATGTTATGTATAAACAATCTCTTGTGCAACAATGTCATGTATAATCAAATGTCTTGTATAACAAATGTCAAGTAATAACCAATGTCTTGTATGGCAAGTAAAAAGTCTTTACTCAAACCACATGTAATAATGTCACGTATAGCCAAATGTCTTGTGTAATCCAAATGTCGTGGACAAAACAATGTCTTTGAAAAAACAAAAGTATTGTTTAAATCAAAAGTTATGTTTTGAAAACTATTGCTTTTATTGTTATAAACCTTTATCTTGTTTGTTATCCGAATACACTCAAGCCTTGTGACTGTCGGATAAACCCTTACCAAGTCAAAGTTTTATCAGAAATGTTCATCGGATTCTGTGGTTCCCTAAAATGTCACTTCCAAACAAACCTATGAAGCGGGAATGAGATTTGTCAAATCCTATGGTACCATTACATACTACCGGTCGGCATGATCAATGTTAATGAATGTATCTTGTCTCGTTAAACTTACCAAAATGTCATAATCAATGTAAGCATGTCATGTAAAAATGTCTTTGTAAATCATGTACTAAGTATGCTAAGTCAACATATGAAGTGTAATATCCATGAAATCAATGTGCTAGATATGCTTAGTCAACATATGTTGTAAAAGTATCTTTGAAATCAATGTGCTAAGCATGCTAAGTCAACATACGAAGCAAAATGCAATTTAAATCAATGTGCTAGATATACTAAGTCAACATATGCAGCAAAAGTATCCCTGAAATCAATGTGCTAGGCATGCTAAGTCAACATACGAAGCAAAACATAATTGAAATCATGTACTATATGTGTACTAGATGAACATAGCATGTATATGTCATGAAAGCGTGAAAATAACAAATAGGCACAAGTGTTTCACCCCAAAATATTTGCAAAAGTAAAAGAGAGGACTATGTACTCACATTGGATTACGTATAAGTTCTAAAATATAGATCAACTAAAGCTTGAAAGATCAAGGAATCAAGTGGCACCTAGTATAGATAACTATGTTAATAAGTCGGGACCTAAATCGGTGGATCAGATAGAATCAAGGTCTATAAATCAAATGAGTATTGGAACTCACATGACATGATTTAATAAACTTTACATTCTGATTAGAAAGCAATCCTAAGTGCTTTTGACCCGTTTTGACCCGTTAAGGGAGTTTATACTACTTTAACGTGTCGTTTGTGTAAATACGCGTTCGGATGGTTAGATATTAGTTATAATTATATGCCCAATTATTTTTTTAAATATTATTACATCAATTTAGATGTCAAAAGTTTGATTACATATGCTTAAAATGAATTTATGCGCAAAAAGGGTATTTTGGTCATTTTTAAAGGGCATATAAACGACTTAGCAGATAACTAACTAAACGAAGTGACCATAAGGTATAACATCGGTAGGTTATTCCCTATACAAGTACAGTCACAAATATGTGTTTGGTCGGATCCTAAGATCGACCAAACGGGTCAAATTTGAGAGTGAAAGCGGTGGTCAATACCACTCGACTTAAAACCCTAAATAAGCACTAAACTAGAAGTGACGGGTTAAACATGTCAAAAGATGTTTAACTTAGTTGAAAAACTGATTTGGTATCAAAACAAAGTGTTTTGATACCCGAAAATAGTTCCGTCATAAAATGCACAAAATTGTGGATTTTGACCGAAACTTTGACTCGTCACTTCAACTAGTAAACGTGGTAATTAGTAGGTATAATCGCAAGGGATTATAACCATTGTGATTACGATCACATTGCAAAGTTCAATTGAACTTTGACTTGACCAATTCATGGTCTAAACCGAAATTCAAATACTGTTTGACTTTTAGTTTGAAATAGCTAAAAAAATAAACAAGACTAGGATGAACACTTACTTGTGTTCTATGATGAAGAAAGCTCAGATGGGAGGCATCCACAAGTGGTAGCAACTCCAACTTAGAGCATAGGTGAGGAAGAAAAGAATTGATTGGTGAATGAATGGAGCATGCTATTTATAGTTGTTTAGGATGCACAAGATCATGCCAAGTGTCTTGTGTGTTCCCCAAGGATTTAGAGGATTATTACAAGTGTAGGAATCAGGTTCGATGCTTGGAAAACACCCAAACTTGACCAACACACATAAAAACGAGGGGTTGTTACAATCTGCTGCATCTGGAGACTGTTTACGGACCACAGACACAGTCTGCATACGGTCTATAAGGAGAGCTAAGGCAGATGTTTGGTTTTTTACAGCTTGGGCCCCTAATCTTGTTTCGTCGCGTTTTGACACTTCTAACACCCGTTAAGCCCATTTTTAAGCTCCATAAGGAAGTTAAAGTATATTTAACTTGAATTATGCTCAAAAATGTCATGGATGTCAGTTCGTTTGGTTGCACCCTTGCGTTTTTCACTTAATTACGACGAAAGTTATAACGAACGCGAAAACGACCGAAATTGCGTAACGAATGATATTTTTGCATTCTTATTACTAAAATACAATATTTTAATGATTACAAAAATTTTTGGAAGTGCGTTCATGGTTCGTATTAAGAAATACGCGAATTTGCATACTTTCGTAGTTTTGACGCTTTTAGTCCCTGTGATAAAATAAGCATATTTTCACATACCGAAGCTTTCAAAACTGATTTATTTAGGGCATGTTTAGCTTATGTCATTGTTCTGGAGTGTACGTCGCTACGACAGTTGACAGACTTTCACAGTTTGTCACAAATAGTCCCTGTGATCAAATAAACTTGTTTTTGCCATACCGAACCCTTCAAAACTTATTTCTAAGCTATGTAAATGATATTTAGGGTATGTTTAGCTTATGTCATTGTTCCGGAGTGTACTCCGTATTAAACTGATTAGGTTTTGCGTAATAATTTACGATTTCACTTCCAGAAGTGTTTTAAGAGTTCGAAATCGAACAAGAACTGAAATGTGCAAATGTCAAACATAAATATACAAATCTTGGGATCAAAACACAATATTTCATTGATAATTGAATTGTTCTGAGTTGTACAATGCTTAAAAGGCACAATTGTCACAAAAGTATAGTTCAATATACTACCGATGTTCTCATTCTTAAACCAAAGTATTTTTTTGATACACTACCAATTCTATTATTTCATGAACTAAATTATATTTTGATATACTATCAATTTAACTATTTCAAAATCAAAGTATATTTTATATACTACTTATTCTATTATTTCAAAACCAAAGTATATCTTGTATATACTACAAACCTTTTTATCAAAGCAAAGTATTTTAGAAACCAAACTTTTATCAAGGAGTCATGGCTGTTTTGTAAACATATAATCTTTTCTTATAATATGCAAAGCCATGAATCTAATTCACAAAATCTATGTTACTCACATGCATTTTTATGCTGACGTTTTATTTTCACATATGTTTCAGGTTCTATTATGTGACGATTGTTGACGCATGATTCACATAGGATGGACTCGGGCCTTAGTGACTTTAAAACTTGAAAGACAATTGTTTGTACTTAATTGGTTTGTATTAAAACAACAAGTCTATTGATGAAATAAAACAAAACTTCAAATACCATGTGTTGTGAAACAATGATTTTGTGACATGACTCCCCGACGTTTCCGCCTCGGTTTGTTGTATTACGAGGTCGGAGTGTTACAGGAAAGTTGGTATCAGAGCAATGGTTATAGGGAATTAGGTTATTAGAAATGCTTTTGACCTAGTCTATAAACTTTCTAGGAACCTAACACAATTTAGATTCTTAATACAATACCATCACCTATCCTTAGGTGATTAACAAAAATAAAACACAATTCATTCTCTGGATTCAAAATTTTTCCTAAACTTCACAAGAAATCATCTATCCTCAGATGATTTGTTTTAAGCTTTCGAGCCTTAAATGTTTTCAATATCTTGTCAAAGTCTAGGCTTTAATAATCCAGAAGGGTGGGTACCTGTACCCTGAGTTTTCTGTCTAAGGCTAGAGTGTTCGTACAAATCCACATCACCGGACCAGTCACTCTTACCTGGGAACTCTTGGGGTAAATGTCTACCTATAAGCTAAAGCATATCTTCGCGATACATTATAGAGACCCATTTACATTGATCATTCATTGTGTCGTTTGTTTGTTTTAGGTAACGAACAAATGATCACAATCCATATGCTTTGTCGATATTTTCAAACGTTCAATTTTGACTATCCAATATCATCTCACTTGTTTTCTCTCATGTAACTCTGCTCTTATAGAATACATCCTCGATGTGCAAACTCAAGATGTCGCTATGGCAGCCATAATCGCTCAGCAAATCGCTGCTATGCTCCCAAACCTGGTAACCCAATTAAATCAAGAAAACAACAATAATAACAATAATGCACCCGCTCCGTGCAACTATAAACAGTTCAACTCAGCTAAGCCACTTACGTTTACTGGGTCGAAGGAGCTACTGGGCTCCTACAGTGGTTTGAGAGTCTCAAAAGCACATTTCGTCATGTACAATGCCCGAACGAGTGAAAGGTTGAGTTTGCATCGAGTATATTCCAAAAAAGAGCACTCACATGGTGGAACGGTGTGATGAGGGATAGGGGTGCCGATGTGGCAATGGAAAAAATGTGGGAAGAGCTTCGAGCTCTTATGATGAAAGAATTCTGTCCACGACATGAACAAAGGGTGCTTGAAAATGAATTCCATGATCTTAAGCAAGATAGTGGTGAACATCGAGCCTACACTGATCATTATGAGGAGCTAAGTCTGTTATGTCCTACCATGGTTACGTCTTTGGATAAGGCAATTAAAAAGTACATTGATGGCCTCCCTGACCCAGTTCAGGACATTGTTACTGGTAGCAACCCTACCACAGTTAGACAGGCAATTGAGCTATCCGCTACCCTGACCGAATCTCAAGTCAGGAAGGGTAAACCTTTCCGGAAAGGCGACAAGAAACCATCGGACAAGACTACACTAGAAAAACCAAAGGATAGCATGAACGAATCCTCTAAGAAGTCAAAGAAGCATAAGGCTTCACAGAACTTCGCTGTAGTTGCTCAGAACAATCAAGTTATTCCCAACCAACCAGCACAACCTCGTGCTAGGAAAACATATGCTGGCACCACACCTCTATGCAACAAATGGAACCATCATTTGAATCAAACACCGTGTCGCCAATGTACCCACTGTGGACGATTGGGACATTTGGTTAATGCATGCCATTTTGCTACCCAAAACCAAACTGTTGCAAACCCTGCTGCTGCTCAAGCACCATATCCACCTGGATCGTGCTACAATTGTGGTGATCTTACTCACTATCGAAACAATTGCCCAAAACTTGTTAATGCAAATCCAGCCTGTGGACGAGTATTTAACATAAATGAGGCTCATGCAAATGACAATACAATAGTGAAGATTTAAACTTTTATATTTTCCATGTTGTTTATCTATGAAACTCGAAACATTTCAGTTGATTTATAAATAAATTTGTTATTTCAATTTTATTTACAAAACCAATGCAATTATGTATGTGTGGCATACCCCTACAATACCAACACTAAGGAACCATATTCCTTACAAATCGAACTACTCTCGTAATTTCATCTGTATTTGTGATCACTCGCAATCACCACAAAAATCCTAAGTACTCGTTTCTTCTAAGAAACAGAATACAAGGTACAAGTTCTAACTCTTAAACATATACTCTAAGTACCACTTTAAATCCTTGATTGGATACCTAGGGGTACTTTCGTAAGTCCTTAATTGGTCTTATGCAATATATCAATGTGCAAAACATTACTTTCTTGTTTTCATAACATTATACATAGCATATGATTTCAAAAAAACATTATCCATGTTTTCAAAACCTCATGCGTGATTTCAAAAACATCTTACATGATTTCAAGAACATTATCCATGCTTCCAAAACCCCATACATGATTTAAAAATATTTCACAAGGTCACAAGACATTTTTTTTAAATGGCATATTTTCCTAATATGCCTAGTGCATGATTTCAAAAACATTATATATGATTTCAAAAACATTAAACATATTTTCAAAGATCCCATGCATGATTTTCAAGGACACTTTGCTTCATATGTTGACCTAGCAAACGTAGTACATGGTTTTAAAAACACCTTACTTCGTATGTTGACTTAACATACCTAGTACATGGTTTTCAAACATTTTTCGCCACACAAATCCCAAATCCTTATAGGATCTTCCTATCTTCATAGTTAGATCCTTATGGATATTTAAAGTGCAAATCAAATTCCTTAATTGGATTCTTTGTGTGCTTTAATATGTATGTTATAATTCAACGAGACCAAATCAAATTCTTATAGGATCTTCCTATCTTCATGTTAGATTCTTGTGGATGTTTAAAGTACTAATTGAAGTCCTTGATTGGATTCCTGGGGTACTTTTAATGCAGATGTACAAGTTGATGAACACGTTAATGACCAAGATGATGATTATGTGATTATGTGATTATGTGTTCAGTTAATTCAAATGCTCACTATCCAAATCCTTGTAGAATCTTTCATATTTTCTTATGATAGATATCCAAAGTACTATCTTAAATCCTTAAGGGGCTTTTCTATGCAAATAGTCAGACCCTTGGATTCCAAAATACTATTCCAATACAATTATTTGATTCAAGGGAGATCCTTTGTGTAACACCTCGTAAAAGTACGTCCAATGATGTGTTGACACGTGTACTAAACCCTAATAAAGTCAAACGTTGACTATGAGGGACTAATTTTGTGAAAAATCAAAAACTTTGGTTCTGGAAGGACTGGAAGTGTTAACATGCTTAAACTAAGCTTCGGATCAACCTCACATGATGATCGTATTCTCATATTTAGCCACTTGTTGGATAAGCAAAACCGTTTGCAAAATAAATCGAAAGTTTGCACGGCGAAGGGTTAGAAGCGTCAACATGTTTAATCATACCTCTGAATGATCTTTTATCAAACCCAAAACATTATTATATCTGATCATATTCTTGGAAATGCAAAACATTGGCCGTTTAGGGCTTTAATGTCGATAAACAACAATACGCACAAGGTTGTGCGTTAAAAAGGGTTAAAAGTGTCAATATGTTAATTCTTACCTCTGGGTGACCTTTTAACAAACCTGAAGCATTGTAATGTTCGATATTACTCTTGGGAATGCCCAATATGGATAACAAAGGGCTTTGAGGCAATAAAGCGATAATACGCACAAGTTTGCGCGTTAAAGGGGCCAAAAGCGTCAACATTTAAAACTACACCTTTGAGCGACCATTTAAGTGAACTGATGTGAACTAGAGTTTCTTAATACTCCAATATACTCTTGGGAATGCTTGTTATTAACTTTGTAAGGCTTTTACGCCATTTCGCAATAATACGCGCAAGTGCGTAAATTGAAGGGTTAAAAGCGTCAATATGTCAAACTAGCCCTTTTGACTGACTCTTTTAACATGTCAAGAAGTTTATCATGCTTGGTTATACTCATGGATGTGCCTAATATTAGAAATACAAGGCCTTATGTGCTAAAAACATCGTTTCGGATGAGTTCGGAAGTGCAGGGGCCAAATATGACAACAATTGAAAGTTCTTGTGAGCTGGCTAGGTCCTTACGGACCGTATAGGGACCCTTACGGTCCGTATAGAATGCCTAGTTCCAAAAAAATGGTGTGTAGCCTTGGTTTTGCTTCCTTGTCTTATATATTTGATTCTAGGGGTCTTTGATGGTTTTGAAAGCTGGTATTACACCTGTTATGATCTTGTTATCCCCCTCAAACACTTGTCATCAACCTAGCAATCCTCAATCACTATAAATAGATGTGTTCATCCAACATTTCATTCACACAAATTCTTGAGTTCTTGCTCTCTCTCTCAAATCTGAGGATCCTGATCAATTGGAACCTCCTTTGAGTTCTTTTCAGTCCTAAGGACCACTTGTAAGTGTTCCTTTCATGCTTGGTTATTTTATTTGGCTCTTAAAGCCGAAAAGTCAAGCGTTTTCGATAAACACTTTGACTTTTAGTTAGACCTTGTATGGTCAAGCCATGGTTCACAACGAACATGGCTACGTGATCGTAATTAGGTAGGTGTTAAACCCTCAAAAGGGCACCTCGTAATTATCACGTTTAATTTGTTAATTGTCGGGTCAAAGTAACTAAAATAAAAGTCAAACAGGTCAGTTTTTAAATAAAATTCATAACTGATAATTTAGAAGCTATAAAATCAGTTTTATCACTTTAATAACTTGGTAAATATTAATTGAACATGTCTAAGCATGTTCAACCCGATAATTTTGAGTTTAGGATTGGTTCGCAACCGAAAGTCGCAAAAGTTAACTTTTGCTTTGACTTTCAGTTCTGACCTAAATTAGCTTAGTTTAATTATGCCTTAGGGTTCCTTTGTAACCATATTATATGTTAGTATAACCCCTGAGGTTATACTACATGGCCCTTTAGAATTAGAGTTCATATGTATATTTCCGTTATTTGCTTAAAAGTTGACTATTATGCCCTTTTGATATTAAAACGAGGTTTTTGAAAATGTGAGAGGACAAAAACCTTTATTACTGATATTTAAGTATGTCCTAAATGTTTAACATCAGATTATGGTCTAAAATAGAAGTTATGCGCGATATCGTAAAATGAAAGCTTTTTATTAATTAAATGGCATTTTTGGCATAAATCATATTTAAACCCAACTTTTGACACCAACCTTGCCACCTACTGTTAAGATATAATATTTAGGGATTTTTGGAAATTTTTGTTAAATTTTTAAACTGATCATAACATAGGGTTCTTGCATAGACTCGGTCGGTGATTGACGGTAATGCCTTTTTTGCTAATAAAATGAGTTTTACACATCCTTTATGTATCAAACCTTTTTCTACTGATTTTATATGTTAAATAAATTATTTAAAACAGTCGAGGGTGATCAAAATCTCAGATTTCCTTAGTCAACCCGAATACCGTCAAATACCGACTTTTATGCGAAATAGGCGCATGGTATGGTTTAAAAACATATTTAGCACCTAATACTTGTTACCTACTAATTTTAAAAATAAATTTTTATACTTTAATAGTAAGTATAATTCTTAAACTCAGATTTCCAAATTTGACCTTAAAAGCATATGTGAAATAACCAAAATGCCCCTTTGGTGCATAGTTTGGCCATAAATGATAAATTTTACATATGTATTATATCTTACTGATGTAACTTGTTAAAATAAATATTTTTACTGAATATTTTAGAACCAAACCTCAGTTTGCTATTAAACCTCTTTTATAAATTTTAAATTGACCAAAATACCCTTTTGGGGCTTAAATTGGTTTTAAATTCGTTTTGGGCATAATGGAAGATATCCTACTGATATCACAACATATTTTAAGCATAATAACTTATGGAACTTGTACGTGACTCATTCGGTTACTCGTTATGCATATACGCGTTCAGTACGGTTTATGTAACTAGTTTCCATAAATTAGCCGAAACGGGTCAAACCGTATCATTTTTACTTCAAAATCCAGAATGTGTTTAGTTACCCATTTAAAACAAGTCTTCATACTTGTCGGTTCTAAATCACATTCTAATCCGGTCATCGCTTAATTTTGCGTTTCGTACCGTAAACCTTTCCTTAAAACTAACCGGTCTAAGTTACAACTTAAATAAGACCCGTTAGGAATCTAATAGGTTGATAAAACCTTCGTTCCAGATTGAGAGCCCCGGAAGAAGTACTTGTACTGCTGATTTGAATATACGGCTGAGAATAAAATTACATTTTAGCTCAGGTAAATACTTTTAACTTATTTTCCCTTATACGGGCTTGGGATACGGTAAATTATTACCGCTTGGTCGGGTGTAGAAACCTTTTAATCGGAGATGATTAAATTGCATAATCCCATTTTAATCAGTATTGCTTGATAACATAAAACATTGGGGGTTAACGACCGTGTCCTGGATATCCTTGGCTCATTTAAAAATCGTAAATGGCCACAACTTAAGCACGGGGTGTAGGCATACACCTGTCTGTTGCGTATGTAAAAGATATACTCATTCGTGAGGAAACTTCTTGTGAGTTTATATTTGTGGTGTGTCGATTAATCTTGTTCGGTTTATTTAACACCGGCCCTAAATGTTGGACAAACATGTAAATCTGATACAAGATTGTTACTAATATAATTGTCCCAAGTTTTAAAAGAATATTTGTGCCTTGTGCATCTAAATCGACTTTCATAAATATTTTCAAATAGTCAGTTAATTGTATTTATCAGTGTAAACTGACGTATTTTCCAAAAAGACTAAGTGACAGGTAGTGTACGTAAATTGGCTGGGAGCTCGGGGCGTTAATAAGGAATCTTGCAAGTTCTAAACGTCTAAAGTCTGTTAAACATTGTTTGTATTTCTGTTTTAAAGATCTGTCTGTAGATCCATATACAACCGTTTGTATAATATTAAATTATACTTTGTGCTTCGGTTTGTATTAATATTTTACTTTCAAGACTTCCGTTGTGCATTAAACTGTGAATATTTGACTATGATGATATCAACTACGTCACGATACTCCCCACCGGGCCCACCGGTAATACCTGGAAATATTAGGGTGTGACACTTTGGTGGCCTATTTAAAGAGATCATACGTCGATCTAGTTAAAAAGATCATGTGTTGATCTAGTTAAAGAGATCGTTCGTTGATCTAGTTAAAGAGACCCTTTGGTGGTCTAGTCAAAGTCATCACATGTTTATTCGTTTGATTTTTTCCCTATACGTCATGAAATGAACTATCAGACCATGCAAGGAATTGAGTAATTATGGATGCATACATAATTATAAAATTTAGTGCATGGAAACCACAACAAGTTTTGTCATGTGTAAGAACCAATAGTGATAAGAATAACGGAACAGGAACGATGTAAAAAGGGCATCGTGGATACGCCGCTAGTACTTCCTATATATAAGTGTTCCTTATTATATTGCAAGCGTGGAGTTATTTAAGTTACTAGAAGTTCTGGACCATGACCAATGTTGTTTTATCTAACACTATCCGACTCCAACTACGAGCACACACATGTTTCCTATAGTAGTCTTCATAGGAAACATTCTTCCATTTGTTCTTCGAAGCTCCAAGTTCACACCTTCTTCGAATTCTTTTACAACAAAGAATGCCACTTTGACATTTACATGACACTCTTGAGGTTCGATACAATCGTATATCTGTCGTTTGGAGTGAAGTTTAAATCTTCGGATCTAAACTCATTCCTATAAATAACAGACAAGTACAGTTAACAAAGTTCGCTAGAAATCCAAGTGTGGCCCAGAGTTTAACTTAAGGTACGGAGGATTTATTTGAAAGCGAAACATCCACAACTGTTTTCACAAGTTTCCTCTAAAATTAAATTTCGGGACGAAATTTCCTAAAGTAGGGGAGACTGTGACATTTGTGCCTTTACAACCAGTATACAATTCCGAACAATTTTGAATCAAATGAAATCTTGTGTTTCATTTCCGAAATTGTATAATTACATATGGCAATTACACATTTCAATCTTTGTACGATTTCAAACTCTCGAGAAGCTTTTCTGGAAGTTATACGTAAACTATTACGTAAATGTAATCAGTTTAATGCAACGTACACTCCGGAACAATGAAATAAGCCAAACATACCCAAAATACCCTTTACATAACTTAGAAATATGTTTTGAAGGGTTCGGTATGCCAAAAAAAACGTGCTTAATTGATCACAGAGACTATTTGCGTCAAACTGCGAAAGTCTGCCGATTTGCGTATTCCTTAATACGGAACACGTATGCACATCCAAAAATTTTTGTAATCATTAAAATATTGTATTTTAGTGATAAGAATGCAAAAATATCCATCGTTACGTAATTTGGATCATTTTCGCGTTAGTTAAAGCGCTCGTTGTAATTAAGCAAAAAACGCGACCGTACATCCAAACGAACCGACATCCATGACATTTCCAAACATATTTCACGTCCCCTATACTTTATCATCCTTATAAAGCCAGAAAAATGGGTTTAAACAAGTTTAAAGGTGTATAAGGACTGAAACTGTAAAAAACTGAAACTCTGTTGCTTACCCTCGGCCACACGACACCCTGAGGGTGTTTCTGTCGCACCACGTGACACCCCACTATCGGCAGAATGTTCTTGCCAGCTTCCAAGCTGGTTGCAACTTGTTTCCTTTGATGGTTTTCAATGTTTGGTGACCAAGTATAGTATTCTCCAAGGCTTTAACATGAACCACACACTTAGAATGATCTTGTAAGTCCTTGGTGATCACACAAACACTTGTTAAGATCCTAAGCTTCAAGAACAACTATAAATACCCACCTCCATTTCCTTATTCCTTGCTCATTTGCTCTCTTTCTCATCTCTTTGCTCTAAGTGGAGGTGCTACCATCTTTGGAGGCCTCCCATCTGAGTTTTCTTACATCCTAGAACACAAGTAAGTGTTCTTCCTAGTCTTGTTTATTT
>JARYGA010010875.1:0-32962 GCA_030545235.1 Helianthus tuberosus
CCTCTAGCTTTTGGCGTTAATGAGGAGGGCAAAATTCGTCCGTCATGATGGCCTTCAACTCTTCCCATGTAAGCTCATAAGCTGCATCATTCTCGCGTTTGTTTCTCTCGGCCGTCCACCAGTCTAATGTGCGGGACTGGAAGACGCCGGTAGCGTTGAGAGTGCGGAGATTTTTCGGAAATCCACTCTGGCGCAGAGTGACTTTGATGGAATCGAACCATTGAAACATAGCCGTTGGGCCATCTTCTCCGGTGAATTCCTTTGGACCGCAAGCCTTGAACTGCTTGAAGCTGAAAGCAGTCTTGGTAGCAACTTTAGGAGCTTCGGTTCTAGACTCCTCAGACGATTTGTTGACGTTCTCGTAAATCTCACTAACAATCTGAGGCACAACCTTGGCTACTTGTTTTGCGAGGATGGCAGCAAGGCGTTTGTCCCTCTGTTCTTGACGAGAGAGTCGTGGGTGACGGAGTCCTGATGATGGTCCAATTGACATTGTCTGCAACAGACATCGTCCTAGGTT
This sequence comes from Helianthus tuberosus, assembly GCA_030545235.1. Taxonomy (NCBI): domain Eukaryota; kingdom Viridiplantae; phylum Streptophyta; class Magnoliopsida; order Asterales; family Asteraceae; genus Helianthus; species Helianthus tuberosus. The sequence goes on from JARYGA010010875.1 coordinate 521, forward strand.
TCAGACACATCATAATCGAATCTCTCCTCACACGTCTAATACTTACTAAAGCTCAGGAACACAATAAAAAACGTATCGTATAAACACATAAGCACATAGTCACGGATTCACATAAACACAGAAGCACAGAAGCACATAAGCACATAGGGCACAGAATCACAGAAGCATATACGCATGTAATCACAGAGGCAGTCAGAATTCAGAAACCTATCATTCAAAGTCTGCGAGTGTTCGAATATAGCGATCGCGTTTAGTATATCGAGTAGTGTAGTATAAGCGTATAACATAGCATGAGGTCGTCCACAATTTAGCGATTTGTTAGCGATGTGTAGTGTGTTGTGTGATTAGCGGAAGCAAAAAGGCGTTAGATCGAAACCAGTAGTTCCTCAAAACGCAGACAAATAAACATAAACCACATAAAATCGACGAGTTATCAGAGTCAGCAGTTGCGGGCTCAGAGTCGAAACACATAAAATCGAGAAATAGATCGTCTGCGGCTATTAGACATTAACTATCCAAAGTGATCCGACTATTCTCAAGGACTTGTTGTACACATTTTGACTTTTAGGACTGTGTTTTTGCCTCGATTCTTGGGCGTTTGGCACGCATCCCTTTAGTCATACAGTGACTTCAGGTCGTTGGAGTCCGTCGGGACTTTGGTGAGAGTTTTATAAAAAGGCGGTACAAGTCGTCAAGGTTAGGGTTTCACCCCTATCTTAACAACTTCGTCCCTGTTTTGATAAAATAAGAGGGAATTATGCGTCGAAGTATGGATTTCACTCCTATTTCAACGCAATCTTCCCGTGTTCATAGATAAAAATATAGGTTGATTAAGCAATCTAGTCGAGAGTTTGCGGTTTTCACACCTAATCTCGACTTAATCGCTCATTCATGATCTGAAAATTCGAGTACTGTGATAGTGTAGCATAGGCGAGAATAGCGAGAAATAGTAGTAAGCTCATACGTAATCCCTAACGGATATGCACGAGTTGGTCTGTTGGTTCCTAACTATAGACTAGGTTTCTAAGACATCGGCCCGGACTAGGTCGAGTCTTGCCTAATTCCCTATAGTTATGGCTCTGATACCAATCTGTCACACCCCAACCGATGGCGGAAACATCGGGGTATGGCACTGAGCGAAACAGATTGTCCAGAAGTTTCCATAACAATTATCATTACCAATTAATTTAAAGTAGCATGTCCCATACCATGCCTTAAAAGGCAAACAAATTATTACAGATAAATCTAGTCAAGTAGTTCTGTTCCGACATCTCAGATTTATACATAGATAGTTTATTTATTGGTTTCTAGGACCTCTTTTCCTAGCTTCGATTTCATCACAGCACAAAGAGCATCCTAGACCTTTCCTAGCTTCAAGTTCACAGCAAGCTAAGCATGTAAACATCTTAAGCAACTGTCACATACGTTAAAGTAAAAGTCAATACACATAGTGTAAAGGTGAGCATACAAGTTTGATAATAGCATATAGAGTTCGAAAGCGTTACGCATAACCAGCACGTACACAGAGTGAAATGAAGCATGTTAGTTATCGACATGAACCTATCGATACCAATGACTGCGGGTTGACTGCCCAAGGCAGTTCGCGATACATTCTCACCACTGTGAGCCATGTAGGTAATTGTCCTTAACAACCCCCGAGTGAACGGGTGCTGAGTCCAAACTAATAGTACTACTGTTACTAAGGCAGGTAGACAGCATTCCATGTGTAAACATAACAAACAAGCATTCATTTAGTCAAGTATAACATGCAATAACGGTTAGCGTTTAAAGTATTTCGTAGTGTGTTCGATGTGATTTAGTATAAGTAACGTATGTAACACCCAAAAGTGCATAAAGCAAAAAGGGGATCGAGTATACTCACAGCGATGGATGGATTGAAGGGAGCCCTAGGGAGTAGGGTTAGCCTGATCAGAACGATAGCATAACGATAAGTGACGCGTAAAACGGTGCAAAGTACAAGTGGCTCAGACAGCAGTTCGATCGGATGGTAATCCGGTCGGACAGTCGGTCGTGCGGTTGGCAATCCGTTCGGATAGTAGTCCGGTCGGACAGTAGTCCGGTCGGATGACTGTTCGAGTGGATTGTTTCTTCCTTTGAGAAGGATGTGTTTGTGTATGATAGCTTGACTTTTGAAGTTTTCGTTGTAGCATTTTGAAAACATTGAAGTATCTCTACCTTTTAGGTCGGTCGATTGGACAGTCGTCCGATCGGACGGCGACTCGAGTGGCGAGGTTACTTAGTGAGAATAAAACCACAGCAGGGCGGTCACTCGGTCGGATATCCATCCGTCCGAGTGGCATCCTTTGTGAATTGAATATGTTGAAAATTGTTTATGTAATAAAGTGCAAATGGCTCATGATTCGAATGGCAGTTCGGTCGGATGGTGATCCGATCGGACAGCAATTCGTTCAACACTTAGGCTCCAGATCTTAGCAAAATTGTTAAGTATGGGACCCAAGGGCAATCCGTTCGGATGACCATCCATTTGGGTGGCTGTCCGTTCGGGTGGCACCCCGTCCTGGTCGTTCCGTTCGTCTTACACTTGGCTGTTTTGATTGTTTGTCGTGTTATCGAGACGTGTTAATATCGTGCTAACCAACGGAGTCCCATCCTAAGCTCTAGTGACCCGACTAAACATGAATCACCCAAATTCGGTCAGTTCACCGGTTCAGGACGATAGCTCTTGGTAAACCCGGAATCGATAATCTCCTGGATAGAATACGGATCTTGGACCAACATAATCACAGAATGAGTAGTAAGTCGGCACGAGCTCCGATTATATCGGTTTTGAGTGCATTGCGTGAAAAAGAGTTGAAAGAAAGTTGTAAACCTTCTCTCGATCCTTTTCAAAGTGAATATGTTTAGATCTATGAAAGATCTTTGTTAGTTTATGTGGAAATCGATTAGATCTAAGTTGTTCTTTGTGGATTGAGGCCAAAACATGAAGTTCTTCAACAACACATGATGACGTCATCCTAGAACACTTGAATCTTGATGATTTCACGGTTAAAAGTTAAGATTCAAAAGATAGAAAGGTGTAGGAGTGCGTGTAGATTAAGGAAGTACAAGATTTAGGACAAGATCTTACCGGAATCATGAGAAATCTGAAGAAAAGTGAGGAAAACGAGCTGGTCGGACGTCACTTGCCCAAAAGTAGAAAGTTTGAAAGTGACAAGGGGTATTTATAGGATTCCCAAAATGGAAAGGGGCGGTCGGTCGGATGGCATCTCGCCCAGGTGGCAGTCCGGTCGGATGTCACCTTGAACGGATGGCAGCCCGGTCGGATGGCAATCCGGCCGGATGGCCCTTGGTTCGAGTGCTTGGCGCGACGAGTTTTGCTGTTTCGATTTCGATTGCGAGCGTTTCGATGCGATAGAGTTTCCTAGTCAAATTACTTTTAATCCCAACTACTATATCTCGCACTATCTCTTCTCCACCAATTATCATACCATTTCGATTGCGATTGAGTTCGATTGCGTTTCGATTGATTACCACAACATAACATAAATAAACATGCACAAGTAACACATAAGGCACACACACACGTATATCAGTAACCAAAATGCATAATTCGAGTTGTGAGTGCGATTGCGATAGCGATACAACGATTAAACATGCGATAAATAGCGATTAATATGCGATTATTAATAGATACTCCATATAATACAACTAAAGCGAAAATAAAATAGACTAATTACAAGTCAAAGAAGTCAAAATAGGAATTGAGCAAGGAGAGACAGATCGCAATTAGCAATCTTTTCTTCCTTTGACTTCAATCTTGACTTTGACTTTGACTTTCGAAACACGGGGTGTTACAGTTACAATTAAGAATCGATACCCATTACCTAGGATTGATGATCTTTTTTATCAACTTCAGGGAGCTAGATATTTCTCTAAGATAGACTTGCGCTCCGGATATCATCAGTTGAAAGTACAAGAAGAAGACATACCTAAAACTGCTTTCAAGACTAGGTATGGTCACTACGAGTTTACAGTCATAACATTTGGACTAACAAATGCTCCTGCAGCATTTATGGACATGATGAATAGGATCTGTAAACCATATTTGGATAAAGTCATAATTGTCTTCATCGACGATATACTTATTTATTCTAAAAGCCATAACGAGTATTGTGAGCACCTACATGCACTTTTAACCCTGTTACGGAAAGAAAAGCATTACGCCAAATTCTCGAAGTGTGAATTTTAGCTACAGGAGGTGCAATTTTTAGGTCACATGGTGAATCACGAAGGAATTCACGTAGATCCCTCTAAAATAGAAGCAATTACAAATTGGAAGGTCCCGCAATCAGCGACCGAAGTTAGAAGTTTTCTAGGTTTAGCTGGATATTATAGGCGCTTCATAAAAGACTTCTCTAAGATAGATGTTCCATTAACTAAGTTAACTTGTAAAACTATTAAGTTTGAATGGGGACCTAAGCAAGAAGAGGCCTTTAAGATTTTAAAGCAAAGATTAACAGATGCCCCAATTCTTGCCTTACCAGAAGGAACAGAAGATGTTGAAGTTTACTGCGACGCTTCTAAGCTAGGGTTAGGATGTGTACTCATGCAACGCAAAAAGGTAATTGCGTATGCATCAAGGCAGTTGAAGAAGCACGTAACTCATGACTTAGAATTAGGAGCAATAAGTTTTTCCCTTAAGATATGGAGACGTTATCTGTACTGAAGTAAGTTTGTTGTCTATACAGATCATAAGAGTTTAAGATACATATTTGGGCAAAAAGAATTAAACATGAGGCAAAGAAGATGGATGGAAATTCTAAGTGATTACAATTGTGATATTCTATATCACGAAGGAAAAGCCAATGTAGTAGGAGATGCGCTAAGTCGTAAGTATCATGAGAAACAAAGGCGAGTTCATGCTCTTAGATTATCTCCAATTCGATTTAATGGAGCAACTGAAGAACGTTCAGGAAACAGCAATCAAGGATGATGCTGAAGGAATGAAAGGACGGATAAAAGAATTAGAGCAAGGGACTGATGGAATTTGGAGATTCCATAAGAAAAGGATTTGGTTACCTAAGCAAGGAAATTTAAAAGATAAGATTTTAGAGGAAGCCCATAAATCTAGGTATACGATGCATCCTGGTAATAACAAGATGTATCAAGATTTAAGGAATAACTTCTGGTGGATAGGAATGAAAAGGGACATAGCCAGATACGTTTCTAAGTGTCTAACTTGTTCGCAAGTTAAGGCAGAACACCAGAAACCTTCAGGTTTACTTCAACAATTAGAAATGCCTGTATGGAAATGGGAACTAATAACAATGGACTTTGTTACTAAGTTGCCCAAAACCAGGAAAGGTAACGATGCAATCTGGTGATTGTGGATCGATTAACCAAATTAGCTCATTTCCTGCCAATAAAGGAAACCTTTAGCATGGAAAGATTGGCTAAGTTGTACGTAGACGAGGTAGTATTTCTGAAAGGGATTGGAAACCTTTAACATGGTTGTATTAGACAGGGATAGTCGTTTCACTTCGCATTTCTGAAAAAGTTTCCTAGGAGCAATGGGGACACGATTAAATTTAAGTACTGCATATCATCCCCAAACAGACGGACAAAGTGAAAGGACGATCCAAACCCTAGAAGACATGCTTAGGGCATGTGTAATAGACTTCAGTGGAAATTGGGATGACCATTTACCCTTAATAGAGTTCTCCTATAACAATAGTTATCATGCAAGCATCGACGCTGCCCCGTTCGAAACTCTGTATGGACAAAAGTGTCGAACTCCACTATGCTGGGCAGAAATAGGAGAAAATCAATTATCAGGTACCGAGATTGTGCAAGAAACCACCGACAAGATAACTCGAATCAAGGAAAGACTGAAAACGGCTCGAGATCGCCAGAAAAGTTATGCAGACAATCGACGCAAGCCGTTAGAATTTCAAGTTGGAGACAAGGTACTTTTGAAAGTTTCTCCTTGGAAAGGAGTAGTTCGATTCGGTAAAAAGGGAAAACTAAGTTCAAGGTACATAGGACCGTTCACAGTTACCCAACGGATAGGACTAGTTGCCTATCGCCTACAACTACCAGAAGAATTAGCCGGGGTACATGGTGTATTTCATGTATCCAATCTTAAGAAGTGATTATTTGATGAATCGCTGGTAGTACCTCTTCAAGATATAGAGGTAAATGAAAAGCTAAAATTTGTTGAGAAACCTCTTCAAATAGAAGACAGAAAGGTCAAGTTCCTCAAGCACAAGAGACTGGTACTAGTCAAGGTAAAGTGGGATTCAAAGAGAGGACCTGAGTACACTTGGGAACTGGAATCAGAGATGAAGCGGAAGTACCCTTATTTGTTCCAGTGAATCTCGAGGACGAGATTTTAAACAAGGTGGGGAGGGTGTAATAACCCTTGCCAAAATTATTATTTCATATGTTAATAGTGCACATTAGGAAACCCTAATTGAGACCCCCTAAGTGGTATGGCACAACCCATAAATTTTAAAACGGTCAAGACTAGGATCAGGACCCCCTAAAACTCAAAGGGGTATCCCCTAATGGATAATTATCCATAAAATCAAAGTAATACACGAATTTTTGTTTGGTTTTGACTCATCAGGGCTAAGTAGGACACAAGGCTACCCTAGCCTATTTTGGTCAGCCCCGCGACACGCGCCAGGGACCAGGACAGCCGGCGAGACACGCGGGCGGGTCCAATTTGGGCTATAAAGCCAGGGGCTTGGGACTTGAACTGTTTGATTGTTTCGATGTTAAAATTCACAACGTACGTTCAAATATCCGTTGTTTCGTTCAAAATACCCATAATCCCGAACCTTTGCTGCGATAACAGGGTAATAACTCGATCACTGATACGATATAATGTCTGATCGATTGAAACCGATCCAATAGATGTTTAAGTGCTGCCTGAATTCACGCTATACTTTGTCATTTGTCGTGAGGGTTTTGATTTCGCGAGTTTATCGTAAATGTTATATTAAGTTACTAACCTAGTTTCATGTGCATTGTTATTTTTACTAGGTTACCAGGCTTAATCAGTAGGCAAAATCTGTCCAGTAAACTTGCAATGTGAGTCATTCTCTTATTTATCAAACTGTTTTACTAAATCTCAAACTATTTTCCAGTTATATTTTACAGGGATTAAGTCTTTGTTATCTTAAATTACTGGCAGTAAGTGGGGTATTGTGCACAATTACTACTGTTTTATCACTTCTAGGTGAAAGGACCTAAATAGTGATACACGTCACTTTTGGGTGAACGGACCCAATAGTGATATGACCACAGTCATAGATCTGGTCGAGTGACAACTGAACCAGCTAATTATAAGATAGGGGCAATTGTAATCGCTCTTAATACTGTAATCTATAACAATGTGTCATTTTATGCAAATTGAATGACTCGCCAGTATTTCCCCGCTGATAAAATCTTTTTAAATATGTTTCAGGTGATTTATTGTGAACCAGGAAAAGTGTCGCGTAGCACTACAGCTTGAAGGAAGTGGCTCAGTAAATAAAATAAACATGTTTTTGTAATTAGGGAAATTCCCAGTGAAATTCCTTGGTTGTAAATTACGGGGTTTGACCCGAAACTTGATATAAAATAAATGGGGTGTTTTCAGTTTAAACGATCCTGTTAAAATTTCCGTTGCCAAATTAAACACCAATACCACGGGTTTTCCTGTCCCGCGGCTTCGGAACCGGGTCAGGGGCCGTGACACGAAGAGAATTGAACCTCTTCCTTGGATCTTCATCAATAGACTATCTTTGAATTCAACTAACTCATTTTTTTTAAAAGTGGTTCTTATTATCAATTGTGTGGTTCGAAGCTACGTTGTCAAGGTAACAAGTAGAATCTTTTCGCTAACATTCATAATAGTAAATATCATTGTTTCATAGCATTCCTTCTTGTTCTAAGCAAGGTTTGCATGTTGATTTTTTAGTTTCGAGCACTATGATGCAATTTATCTTAACTCGTTGCAATTGTAACCATGAAGGGTGCTCTTATCTCGTCCCTAATTGTTAAATCCCCTATACCATTTGTTGAATTTCCTTGTCCACGAGTGTCAGAACCGTTATGTCACAACCTCGTCCTCCTTAAGCCTTTCGATTTTTTTATATGGTTTTGCTTTCCATGGCTATCAATCTCTGTGAAAAGCTATTTACCATATGCATCTCATTCATTGATAGCATAAAGATGAACTTAGTCTTAAAAAGCTTTCAACCTCCTGATGGCCTCTTAGAAGGGCATCGACTCTAACTCATCTGATTTCTCGATGAAAGCAATGATCAAAGAAAACCTATTGGCAACGAATACAATAGCTTTCGAACCAAAGTCTCAAGTTCGATGATTTACCTAAGGTTGTTAAACCTTCCTTCGATAGCACTAATTTATCCCAGAAACTCGCCAATTGATTCGTTGTCTTTTATCTTCAGATTTTCTCGTTCTGATCAAAGGACACAGAGTCATGCTTTCTCTTTCTGGACACGATCTGCTCCCAAAATAAGAATTCTAATCGCTTCTCAAACATCGAAAGCACTCACACATTTAGCCACATGGAGTAAGATATCTTCTCGAAGGGACTGAAAAAGCAAAGCCATAACGGTTTGATTCTTCTAGGCATCCACGATTTCCCATGTCACCGAATCAATCATGTCTGACAACCCGTAAGCTCCCTAAACAGTACGAACCACCATTAACCATGAAGAGTACTTGGTCGTGGTGAGTTTAAGACACTATAATTTCACATTCTAATGATCACTTGCCTGAATCAGTGCTTGATTTGGATTCGGTTGTCCTACTGCGTCAGCTATGTTGACTCTTGTGTTTCTTTTCTCATCTATTTTCTTCGTATCAGGTATTTAGTCCCTTTTTTACAAATAGAATTAGTCGGCTTTGGTTCTTGATCGGTTATTCACCCTAAGCATCTTCTAATTATAGTCGATTATACACCCCAATCGATCTGCACAACATGTGGAAAGAATATAATGAAAAAACCTAAGATTGTTTAAGTTATGGTATTAATTATTGGAAGCATTGGTATAATACAAAACAAGAACACAATGATTTCTTATTGGTCGACAATCCATGAAGATTTTTTTATTATTTTTACCAACTCAAAATATAAACCAATCGATCTGCACAACATGTGGAAAGAATATAATGAAAAAACCTAAGATTGTTTAAGTTATGGTATTAATTATTGGAAGCATTGGTATAATACAAAACAAGAACACAATGATTTCTTATTGGTCGACAATCCATGAAGATTTTTTTATTATTTTTACCAACTCAAAATATAATTCTTTGTTTACAGTGAGACATCTATTTATATACAGCTTTTGCTTGCAATGTAAGTATACTAATTAGACTCAATTTAAAATTAAGAGTAAATTACAAAAATCGTCCTTTATGTTGACACCAAACTGTAAACTATGTCATTTATCTTCAAAAAGTACAAAAGCTAGTTGATGTTTGCAAACCCTTGCATGTTATATCCTTTAGCCCTAACTCAGTTAGTTTTTATGGTTAAATCTTACAAGTGGACCCCACATGTGGGTATTTTGTAGGGCTGGCATATCGTGTATACCCGTACACGATAAGACACGATACATGAAATCCCATACACGAACACGACACGATATCTTATCGTGTCCTTTTTTCAAACACACGAACAAAAACACGAACACGACATGCTATCTGAGAATTACAGAGTGAGTTTAGGGTTTTATTTTTTTTAATTGAATGAGGAATGAAAATAGAAAGCAATTAAGGAACCCATACGCACATGGCTGATGAGTTTTATTTAATTTAATTTTTTATCGTGTACTAACGGGTATTAACAGGTAAACATGTATTTAACCTGTTTATACACGAAAATTAACAGGTAATCTCGTGTCTACCTGTTTGGTACACGATACCTGTTAAGGCCATACACGATACCTGTTAACTTCGTGTAGGTTCGTGTCGTCTATTCGTGTAAAATTGTCAGCCCTACCCTATTATATCTCTACTCTCTCTCTTCTTTATGTCATTACCAACCATTTGCAAACCCCAAACTCTGGATCTTCGTAGATCTGCGTGTGCATTCACCAGAAAACCCCTCGTGTGGTCACCGAAGGTGGCTGCATCAACAAAATCTAATTTGCTTCATACCCCTACCACCGCTACCGCCGCCACACCGTACCACCACTTCAGCCGCCCCCGACACCACCAAGCACACCGAATTTCAACCCAATCGGACCTCAAATGTCACAACCGGTAGCCGGCGGGCTCCTTGACACTCTGGACCGTGGGTCAATCTCTCCGACAAACCCAGGTTTGTTGCCTCTCGATGCGGCGGCGAAAGCGTTCAGAGGTGGCCATTCGAGTTCCGGCCATTGGAATCCCGATGCTGCAGTAATCGTTGAAACAATGTACTCGGTGGTTTGCGCGGGGGGGGGGGGGTGAAAGTAATCAGTGTCAAAAACTTTGGTAAAAAAGGAAAAACAAAAATCATGGACAAATGCTTGACATATGGACCAGTAAAAGAACTTGGTGGCAATCTTGTCTTTTTGTCGGTGACACTGTTGTCACCGACCATTGATTTTAAGGGTATATAAATATGAAGATCATGCTTAATTTGATGTGTACTATGCTTCTCTAATTATACATACTGAACATGCAAAACCTATTATATATATATTGATTTCGAGAGACGATTAATAGTAACTTTATTTTTATAATAATATATAGTTTTTTATTATTTTACTATTTAATATATTATTATAATAGTTTATTTATATTTACTTTTAATAACATATTTTTCTTTTTTTAAACATCTATTTCCTTTACCTTTTTTTAATAATTGTTTTTTTTCTTTTTTTAACATATATTAATTTATCGATTAATTTGATACTTCTTTAATAAGTTACGTTTATAACTTTTTTCTAAAAACTTAAATACGTAGTTGTGCTTGATTTCTTTCCCTGACATTCCGTTAGAAGTTCTGTTAAAACGAGGTTATACTCAAAATAAAGTATTTATTTGGCATCATAAAACGGTACGATGATAAACTAAATCGTTCTAATGGTTTGACTTTCTAAACAACATGCTTTATTTTCAAATCACATTTGTTTTACATTATCATTTGCTCGGTTTCGCCACAAAGCGGGATATAAAAAAACTAGTTTTAGTTAATTTACTAATCTAAGTACCCGTATAACACACGGGTGGTTACACAAAAAAAAATATACTTTAACAGTGTTGATGTAAATAATTTAATTGTATATACTAACATAAATGATAGAGAGAGCATCAAATAATTGAAATACATAAATACCATAAAATTTCACAACTCATTGAAAATCTCTTTATATACAACATTAAGTACCCGTGTGTTACACGGGTTATTCAAAGTAAAATATATAATATTTAATGGTGTTGAGATAAAATTTGAAATGATAGAAACGTTCCATTTCTTATGTAATATTCAACTACAATGAACCGAAAAAAAATGAGTGAGAAAAAATCACAAGTCGTTAAATAAATACACATGGTATTCCTATATTATGATGGAAATCTCGAACCGCAAGCATAATATACAAAAATACATTAAAAACCAACAAAGAATAATTTATAAAAAAAGAATGAAACAACATTTTACTTCAAACTTGAGGTTCAAAGTAACTATTCGGTCCTTGATGAGAGACAGTAAAGGGGAGATAACAATTATAACACCTTGCTACATCGTTCCCGAAAGCTGCATGATATAATATATAGATAAATGTTGGTCGTAATTTGTAAATTTGCTCAGACGAACTATCAACAAAGAATAATTGAAATCAAACAATAAGCTATAATAAACAGACTATGAGGATGGTGTTTGGATGTGTTTTCTTAAAGTTGTAATAATCACATAAGTAAATGTTTGAGCGGGGTGGGGGTTGGGTTTAATTGCCAAAGCCATTGGAGTTAAGGTGTTGTTTTCCTTAAGGTCAAGGGTTCGAGCCCCACTAAAGACGGATAACTAAAAATTTAAAAGTTTCTGTATTAAAACGTTCATTGTCTTTAGAGGTTAAAATAGTAATTTTTTTCCTAAAAGCTTGTAGCTCCTTGTAAACGCTACTAGTAGGAGTGTTCAACCAAAAGCTTCAAGCTCCTTCAACCAAACAAGGTTTTTTTTATTGAGTATGAGTTTTTTTCTTAAAAGCTTAAAGCTAGAAGCTTCTAAAAGCTCCATGCCAAACATACCTTAAGGTGCTGTTTGTTTTTTCAGAGGTAAAATGTCTGCAGTCTACGGACTACATCTGTAGCAGAAGAGGTGGACCAAACCTCTTCAGTCTGCCAGAAAAAGACTGTTTGTTTTTTAACCTCTGCAAGCTACTGAACATCATACAAATTCTAATTACCATTTTAACATAATGAATATCATAATCAAACAACATAACAGACATGAGTAACATCAAAATTAACAAATCATGTTCAATAGCAGCAAATTCAGCAATCAATTAGCAAACAAATCGTCGAACAACTGGTGTGCATTTTATCAAACAGTTGGTGATCACTATACTACCCCTGTTCTAAACATTCAAATATGGTTCTCAAACTCATCATCATTATCATCATATACACAATCCCATTTGTAGAAAGATCACACCAACATATACTAAAGAGTAAAAACACTTTTTTTTATCAATTTATTTCACAACCAATTAACGTATCTGAATCGAAAATTATAACAAAGAAAGAAAGTAGAGAATAATATTTCAAGCCAAAATCACCTCTGTCGGCTAAGATGGTTGAACGACTAGAGGGGGTGAACGACGGAGGAGGTTGAACGGCTGGAGGGGGTGAACGACAGTGGAGGGGCGGCAGAGGTGGAGGGGCGGCGGAGGTGGAGGGGGTGGCGTAGGATGTGAGGTGTCGCTGGAGAAGTGAGATAGGTGCTAGGGTTTTGAGGTTTGAAAGAAAAAAGTGTTTTGAAGAGGCTGGTCCAGATCTGCACGAGGAAGACCTCTAGAAGAGGTTTTTTTAGTAAAATCCTTTCCAAAAAACAAACACGCTGCAGACCCAAAGGTTTTCGCGTAGTTTGCACGACGCAGACATAATACTTTTTAAAAAAAAAAAACACCCGCTAAGGGCATTTTTGGTTAAGCTTTTTGAAACAACTTATTAACTTATTGGCTTTTTGAAAAGTCATAAGCTCTAAAATGATGTTTGGCAAAGAGGTGTATGTGAGGAGAAAAAAGCCAATAAGTCAATAAGTCACAAAATCCTGACTTTTCCAAAAAGCCAATAAGTCAATAAGTTGTTTTAAAAAGCTTACCCAAACATGCCCTAAGAGCATTCACATCCAAACCATCAAATTATACATACATTCCACTAAAAAACAACTCCTATATCAATATATTTCCACTAAAAACAAATACTTTTCTCTCTCCTTTTCAATTAAATAATATTATCATCACATTTTTCTCTCTCCTTCACTCACAACCACTTTCAATATATATATTAAAAAAATTATACTGGGTGAACAGTGTCCCCCCAAATATACAGATGAACAGTAACATTTTCTCTCTCCTCCACTCACAACCAGTTTTTATACCCTTTATAATATAAAAACTCCCACTCACATATTTTGATGGATAGAATGTGAATGCTCTAAGTCTCACAGTTCGAAAAGAAAAAATTAGGGAGAGGTGATGCTATGGCAAACGTCGCGAGTGGCAATTCACAACCGGGCCAGCTCGCCAATTAAAATTTGTAACTAAAAACTGAAAATAATAAAATATTATGAAATTGAAAATGAAGAAAGTTACCTACCAAAACCACCTCCGTAACATTAAATCTCCCCCAAATCGCAAGTCGAATCTCGATCGATCATTCAGCCATGAAACCTGGGCAGATTAAGTCTACAGTACGCTTCTATCTATCTATCTTTCTTTCTTTCTCCTTTACGCTATCTGTCATTTGCTTCTGATTGATAGATAATTAGGGTTTGTTTGATAAAATTGGTTTTTTGGATATGATGGTTAATTTGATGAGGAGGAGAGCCAGACAATTGAAATTAAGCTACTACTGACTTTGAACTTACATGAGGTTGACAAAACCTGCTCCAAATTAATAGTAAAATCCCACTTACTTGATGAAACATATACAAGTTACAACACCATATGAATGGGCTGGCTGGGCTACTCTTTTCTTAAAATAAATAAAGTATTTTGTGCTCTGACCTTTTGAATAGGAACAGGAAAATGGTTTAGTTGCAAACTCGGAGAAAGTGATGGTTGTTGAGGAGGAGGAGGAGGAGGAGGAGGGTCATCTTGTAGAGTTTTCAGAGGCCATGAGAGGTATGATGATTCTCTTGAAGCCCTTTCATTTCCATGAATAGGATAGGATGCTGATCATCATCATCTTGTGCTTTATTATGTCATTTAAAAGCTGTCAGCAAGGTCCTAAGACGGGCAGCACAAGGTAAAGCTTCTGCTCAAGCTGAGGCTGCTGAATGGAAACGCAAATACGAAATGGAGAGGGCCCGCAATATGCACTTACAACACAAAGGTCTGTCTGTCTGTCTGTTGCTCACAAATCATGCTATTACTTATAATATCACTCTGGACCAGGTGTCTGCTTGGTTTTCTATTCTACATTTCTCAAAATTCATTTTTGCTACAGTTTTTCTTTAACCTTGAAACCATGATGCTTTAGAGTTGCGCTTTTTTTTTCAAATTAAGACAAACCCTTATATGTGTTTGGTTCACCGCCTGATTTGGGACTGCACCGGTTATTACACACCAGTACTCCGCCAGTGCAATCGTAAAAATACATATAATTAATGATAAAAGTGTTAGGATTGAACACACACACGAAACTGAACATACACAGACGAAAGCAGTAAACGACACAAAGATTTAAAGTGGTTTGGTCAGCTGGCCTACGTCCACTGTGCTGCAACTAGGGTTTCTTTATTATTCAGGTGCTCAAGGAATTACAAGTACAATGATATCAATATATAGAGACTAATCTAGGGTTAGGAAACTTAATCCCCAAGTCATGGTTTTAAAAAACGCTTGAGGCGTGCGCCTCAAGGCGCGCCTCGAGGCGAAACGGCCAAAAAACGAGTCTGAGGCGCCTCATGGGGTTTTTACTGCATATGCGCCTCAGAGGGGTTGAGGCGCTAAGAAAGGTTGCGCCTCAGGTGCGCCTCATGGGATTTTCATAGTTGTTTTTGATGTTTTTGACTTTTTGTGTCAATTTCAAGCATTTCATGTCTTTTTTATGTATGTTTTTGATGAATCTGATGATGAAATTAGTTAGTATTATTATTTTTATAATATATATAATTTTTATATTTATTTATTAATACCGCATCGGCCTTACGCCTCGAGGCTTACGCCTCGTGAGGCGAAGGGAAAATGTCTCAAAACTCGTTTCCGTTCTTTTAAACCTTGCCCCAAGTTAGGCCCAAACCCACATAGAGATATCTAGGGCAAGCTAAATTAAAACCCTAATTTAACTACCAAATAAAAACATGTGGGCCAACCCAAGGCTAGGGCCGGCCCCTCCCTTGATCGTTGATCGGGCCTCCACACCAAATCGCCCAACTAAAAATACCCTTCAATAATGTTTAATATAAAAATACATAAATAAAGTGATTGTTTATTAGGAGTTCTGAAATCAACTAATATCACTGACTTGTCTTTTATGACTTGCTACTTTTTTCATGATGATTGAGACTTGAGAGTGTACTAGTTTAAGAAAAAGTATCTTGTTTTCCATCTTCAGGAGCGGCATATAATGCGGGCAACTGCAACAAGCAGAAAGAAGAGCATTTGGAACTGGTATCTCAAAGGTGCTGTGGGGAAAATGGGATTTGTTCTCATGAGGTTTTGCGGGACAGCAAGGAAGAGGACTCTTACTCCGATACTAAAATTACCAAAAAGGTACTTTGCTTTTTTTTTTTTTAAGGTAGCCAAGTATGTTAATGATATCATTACCACAATATATGTGGTGGTTCGTTGAGATCTTGCTATACTTACCATAGTTGGTTTGGTGCATGACTCTGACTCGTGACAAATCGATATGAGATACCTAGACTTTCCTCTTGTCTTTTCTAACTACTTATTGTGGGTCCCTCAGTTTCCTATTTATAGCTAAATGTTTCAGCTAGTCATTTCGGCAAAGTTTTGCTGGTTAATATTTCATGTTGCAGGCATCATTTAAACTGCAATGGTGTAGCAGTGGTGATAACGATGACCAACATAAACATGACATTGTCTCGTTTGAAAAGGGACATATAACTACAGCAGAGCGCAGCAGTAAACAAGTATGCTTTTGTTATGCAGTGCAGTCGTAGACTTTTCACATTTCTTTATAGTGTATTTCTGTTTTACATATGGTATGATGCCCTACATTGGCAGACATTTGGTAGAACCACAGCAGTAAACAAGTATGTTTTTCTAATTTAATTGACATGCATGCAGATTTCTTTGAAATGGGAATCTCCTCCTCAAACTGTGCTTATATTGACAAAACCAAATTCAACTTCAGTTAAATTGCTTTGTGCAGAAATGGTCAGGTAGTATCTTTTTCACTTGTAATATATATTTCCGAGGATGCTACTTCATCTATTTCTATGAAATCCAACTTGGCTTCATTACTGGAGTCACAAGGAAAGACAAAATGTTCCTCCTAGATATCAGGACCAGAACTTGGGTTTTCTTTTATTGAAAAATGTAAATGTAAATATTAAAAGACGTCATTTCGTGCTTATAAAATAAGAAAGGGGTAGAAAAGAACCAGAATTGGAAACATCCCCAACCTAGAACTGAACCAGATATAGTCAGTACTGGTTCTGTTCTTCGATTGTGTGGGTTTGGACCATTTTATGCACACAGCATTCCAACCTTATTCCTTCTTCACATACATCTGATTTTGGTAGCCTAAGTTCTTGGTTGACTGTTGATATATGATAAACAATCCAATTGCTACCCCAATGATGTTAAATTTGTGAAAAGATTCCTTTCCAATACCAAAGTATTGGTGACAGATTGTGTTTATCACTTCTCTCAATTAATGGGCAAGATTTGTATTAAACTATGCCTTGGTTCAGATAATGTCTTTTCTTATTTTTATGATAGAGAGATCACAATGAGGCTCTTTCTTATTAAGTGAGAACTCTGCAAGCTTTTAATATAGTTTCTCCTTTACTTGTTATTAGTTTTGGATCAGTTACTTTTAATTTGTGTTTTAAAAGACAAGTACATTGCTCTAAAAACACTAAATGACATTTTTTTTTTTATTATTTCAGAAATATATGCTATATGTGTGGAACATAATTCTTTTTTATAATAAGAGAAACATAATGTCTCACAGAAATTTGGACGTAAATCTTACATTTATAGCTAAGGAAGTTAAATATTTAGAGCTATAGATTATAACTTTGGTGGTATTTCCAGGTGGTTGACGGAGAAAAGAAAGTTGAATATTTATGTTGAACCACGAGTAAGAACCGAACTTGTAACTGAATCTTCATACTACAACTTTGCACATACCTGGAATGATGGTGAGTTCTAGACTCGTATGTTTTTTATTTACACATGTAGAGGCATGTAAAAGTTGACCATCAAAGTCAATATTTCTTTGTTACTGTTTTAACTACTACTACTACTACTACACAGACAAGGAGTTTTGGCTTCTGCATGAGATAGTTGATCTAGTGATAACTCTTGGTGGAGATGGGACAGTGCTTTGGGTATGTTCCACTACATTTCAAATTATAATGAATCATATATGTAAATGAGTTTGCTTCGTTTACCTTTTGCAGGCTGCTTCCATGTTTAAAGGACCCGTTCCTCCAGTTGTTCCATTTTCTTTAGGTTCCTTGGGTTTCATGACCCCATTTTGTATCCTTTCATTCAATTTTAAATAAGAAAAAACATTGCAGCATGCCTAAAAAGTCATATTTGTATCTTTAACCTCATGATTAAATCAGATAGTGAGCGCTACAAAGAGTGCCTTAAATCAATACTGCAGGGTGGTATGAGCATCACACTACGGCACCGGTTACAGTGCCATGTGATTCGAGAAGCAGCTGAAAATGAAAATGAAAATGAAGGGGGGCCTATACTTGTGCTAAATGAGGTTACAATTGATCGTGGGATATCATCGTTCCTTACGAACCTAGAGTGTTATTGTGATAATTCATTTGTGACATGTGTACAAGGAGATGGCTTGATCTTATCAACAACATCTGGAAGCACCGCGTACTCCCTTGCAGCAGGAGGATCAATGGTTCATCCACAGGTCTCTCGCTCTCTCTCTCTCTCTCTGTCTCTTATAGCCATGTATATGTATGCCAACTATGAGTTTTGTATTACCTTATCTAGTATTGTTTGCAGGTTCCTGGCATCTTATTCACTCCAATATGTCCACACTCGCTATCTTTCAGACCTCTAATATTACCTGAACATGTAACACTTAGGATTCAAGTACCCTTCAACAGCAGAGGTCATGCATGGGTATCCTTTGATGGTAAGGACAGAAAACAGTTGGCGCCAGGAGATGCACTTGTGTGTAGCATGTCTGCTTGGCCGGTCCCCACTGTTTGTCGAGTTGATTCCACCAGCGACTTCTTACACAGCATCCATGACGGTCTTCATTGGAACTTGAGGAAGACCCAGTCTTTTGATGGCCTTCGCGATATCTGAATATTCAACTATTACTTTATAGTGTTGCCTTCCTTGTATTTAAGTGTAGCTAGGAGATAGGTAAATTCACCATATAATTAACAACAATTCCTATATCTGTTGTGTTGGAAATTTGGTGAATTGGTATTTAGTGAGTTATAATTTAATGAAATTATAATTATTAATAAACTCTTCATATGGTGAATTAAAGACTAAACTCTTGAATAGAGTTTTTGTGTCTTTTTAATTTGAGTCTTTATGTCTCAAATTAAGTGGCTAATTAAGTGGGACTTTTTACTCATCCTCAACTCTTAAAAAAATAGTAGGCTAGAAAAATACATGAATACATGGAGAGTTCTTGAAAAAGAAGAAATACTTGAAGACCCATGTGTTGGGTACTTAGAAAGATATGTTTTCTCTATTTGATTTCGTCACCTTCGTATCATTTTTTTTCACAACTTCTAACACTATAATTTTATCCGATGTAACCTCGGGCGCATGGCCATTTCTGGCAGTACAGACTGCTTCGGCTGTTGTGCCCTGAGAGACAGACGTGTCTTCTTTAGTTGAGGCGCGGAATCTGTTCTAAGGGAAGTGTGTTGAACATGTGGCTCAACCACAACCGTCAACATTTGTTTGTTCTTTTTGTAGGAAATTATTGTACAAGAAGACGTGGTTCAAGACTCCGTTGAAGCCTACACAACAGACTGAAAATACAACGAACCATACAAGAAGACGTGGTTAAAGCTCTTGTTGAAGACCATAGTTTGAATAAATTTAATTACATATGTTATTTTATACGTTATATTCGTTAGGATTTGTACATGGCATGTTTACTACAATTTCCTAAATACGTAAAGAGATTATTTTACTATGTTTATATTTATTTATATAATTTTTTATTATAATTGTGACCTATGTCCTACAATCTTAAAACAGATTTCGTGAGATTGTTGCTACAATCTTAAAACCTTATTTATAAGGATTGTGGGTTCACGAAAAGATTTATAATAAGAAAATATTTTTTTAGAGATTTTGATCTTATAAATATTTTTTTTAGGGAAATATGTATGTAGTACAACTTGTGTTTGGATTTCTGAAGATTGAGATACAATCTTAAATCCTATACCATGGTACAAAACGAATAGTTTTGGTTAACCGTTTGGTTTTTTAAACGATTTTGGAATCGTTAATTTTTCTAACCTTTCTGTTAGATCGGGTTTATTAGTGTAAACCATACGTTTTTTGTAAACATTAAATTCTATAACGTGTGCGTTCGACCGACTTTAATTTTATAAACAATATGGTTTTTGTAAACGTTTCATGTTCTAACATGCTTGTTGTCACACCACAACCGATGGCTGAATCATCGGGGCGCGGCACTGAGCGAAACAGATTGTCCAAGAGAAATTCCATAACAACTAAATTACCGGATAGTTAATATTATGTCCCATACCATAACCAATCAAGCATTTAATTATTACAGACATAGTGTAACACCACGTAAAAACGTGTCCATTTATGTGAAGACACGTGTCCTAAACCCTAATCATGTGAAAGATTGAGTTTGAAGGTTCAAACTAAAGTTGACAAACGATGAAAATATGAAACCAAAGGGACTAAAAGTGTCAACATGCCTAACTTGTGCCTCTGAATGACCATACACGAAGAACGTATTCTTAATCGAGTAATAAATTGGATATAAGAAGCCGTTTATGAAAATAATCGAAATATTATAAACTACAGGGGTTAAACGTGTCAACATGTAAATTTTTACCTCTGAGTGACCTTTTAATGAACCCGAGACTTCGTAATATTCAAATATACTCCCAAGGATAAGTGATATCAGTTTCACATGGTTTCGAGATCGTTATGTAAATTTTCAAGACTTTGGGTGAAAAGTGTCAATGTAATGAAACTTATGTTCTAGGTGATCTTTTAACGAAACCGGGCCTAACAAAGTTTGGTTATACTCCTATTATCCTCTACAAACTAACTATAAGAGCCTTATATGCCAAAAACAAGGTTATATGAAGTTTCAAGGGACCATGGACTGAAACTGCCAACAACTGAAACATTTTAACCTGAACAGGAGGTTGTCGCGGGGTGCGTAGACCCCCTTAGGATCCTACGCGGCCCGCGAGAGACTGCTCAGCGCAGAAAATTATGGCCAGCTGCAGGTTTCAGCTCAGAACGGACTTTAACTCATTCAAATTGATACCAGGGGCGGATTGTCGGTCTTGTAATACCACTAGGACACCTGGGATGATCCTAGATACCTCCAAAACACCTGCCTTGATCTTGTTTCTTGGCAAACATCTATATAAGGCACTTAAGTTGTGTTGTTCATTTGCTCATGCACTTTCATATGGAGATACCTGGCCATAAAAGGAGCTCAAATATGTAGAAAAGATAGCTAAGACCCTATGTAAGTGTCTTGTCCCCTTCCTTAGTTCAGTTTTTAGTTTAAAAACCAAAAAGTCAAAGTTATCATAATTTGACTTTGACTTTCGATTTAATCACAAATGGTCCAGCCACTATCCGAATTGAAAGTGGTTATGTGACCATAATAAGGAAGGTGATTAACCCTTAAAAGGGCACCTCCTAATTATTTCGATTGCCTAGTTAATTGTCAGGTCAAACTAATAAGTTAAAAAGTCAAACTGACTAGAATTTTAAATAATAATTATAACTAACAATGCAGAGGTTATACATCATATTTTATCATTCTAATAACTTTGTGATTAGTATTAGAACATGTCTAAGCATGTTCAACCCGACAATTATCAGTTTAGGGTCGGTTCACAACCGAAAGTCGCAAAAGCTTGACTTTTGCTTTGACTTTCAGTTCTGACCCGATTAAGCTTAATCCTTCCATGTTTTAAGCTTCCAATAGGACCACTTTATGTTGTAATATAACCCCCTGGAGTTATATTACCTGGTCCTTAGTAGTTTGAATTATATGCTCATGTTCGTTATTATGCTTATAACTGCCATTTTTGCCCTTTTGACATATAAACGAGAATTTTAGAAGTGTGAGAGGACAAAAACCTTTGTTACTGATATATAAATATGTCCCGAAAATTTGACATCAGTTCTTGGTCTCAAACAGAGTTATGCCCGATATCGTAAATTGGAGCTTTTTATTAATTAAATTGTGATATCTTGCATAAATTACCTACTGTTAAGATATTATTTTTAGGGATTTTTGGAATTTTTGATCAGATTATAATCTGATCATATCATGGAGTTCTTGTATAACTCGGTAAATGACGATAATACCCTTTTTATGCATAAAATGAGATTAACAAATGATTTGAACGCCAAACCTTTTCCTACTGATTTCATACATTAAATAAATTATTTTGAACAATTAAAACTGATCAAAATCTCAGATTTCCATAAAACACTTAAATTATCGCCAATTAGCGATTTTACGCTAATTAGGTACATAGTATGGAGTTAAACCATATTTAACACCTAAGACTTGTTACCTACTAAATTTTTAAATAAATTTTAATATTATTACAATAAGTATAAGTCATGAACTCAGACTTCCAAAAATGTCCTTAAAAGCATATGTGAAATGACCAAAATGCCCTTTCGGGCATAGTTTGGACATAAATAGTAAACATCACATATGTATGATATCTTACTGATATGACTTGATAAAATAAATATTTTTACTGATTACCAAAGACCAGATCCTCAATTTATTATAAAATCTCTTTTACAATCTTTAAAATGACCAAAATGCCCCTACGGGACTTAGATTGGTTTTAAATACTTCTTGGGCATAAATGTTGACATCTTACTGATGTATTAACATAATTTAAGCATAATAACATATGAGACTTGTATATAATTCATTTGGTTACCCGTTACGCATTTATGCGTTCGGATCGGTTTATGTGACTAGTTTACATAAAATAGCCGAAACGGGTTTAACCTTGACATTAAATCCTCAAATTCCAGAATGTGTTTAGTTTACCCATATAATACAAGTATCCGAACTTGTCGGGTCTAAATCACATTCCATTCCGGTCTCCGCTTAATCTAGCGTTTAGAACCGTAAAGTATCTTTCAAACTATCCGGTTTAAGTCTTTGACTTAAATAAAAACCCGTTAGTATCCTAATAGGTTAATAAACCTTCTATACATATTGAGTAGCTTTGGTAGAAGGTACTTTCATAAGGCTTTAGGAATATACGGCTGAGTTACTTCTTTCATCTAGCTCAGGTAAATACTTTTAACTTATTTTTCGTTATACGGGCTTGGGATACGGTATTATAATAATACCGCTTGGTCGGGTATGGAATCATTTAATCGGATTGTGATTAATAAATTGCATAACCCGTTTAATATGTATTGTTTGATAACATAAACATTGGGTGTTAATACGACCATGTCCTGGATATCCTCGGCTCATTTCATTTGTAAATGACCACGACCTATGCACGGGGTGTAGGCATACACCTGATAGATACAAATGCTAAATAACCCACACGATGGGGATAACTCCTTTGTGGGTTCTATAAGCGGTGAGTCGGTTAATCATGACCGGCTTCCAAACCGGCCCATATGTATGACAAACACGTAAAACAACATACAAGATTATCTTAAATAATTGTCCCAAGAATAAATGATTTGTGCTTTGTGCACTTAAATCAATTTTTGTAAATTCTTTCCAAATGAGTCGGTTAATTGTATTTACCAGTGTAAACTGACGTATTTTCCATAGACTATTTGACAGGTACCTCACGTAAATAGGCTGGAGCTACTAGGTGTCAAATAAGAGGATCTTGCAAATCCCTAGATACCTGGAGTCTGTTATTTCAGTTTTCTTATATTTTATTTATGATCCGCCTGTGGATCTCTATTACAACCAAGTCTGTATATTCTTTATTTGGACACTCGGACACTATGGTTTGTAATAGTATTTATTCACCAAGCCTTCCGTTGTGCTATTATATTGTGTGTATTGACAATGATGATATCAACTACGTCTCGATACTCCCCGCCGGGCCCACCGGTAATATGTGGAAATATCGAGGTGTCACAGGTTGGTATCAGAGCCAACATTGAGTGAATTAAACACTAACCTTTTGTGTTTAATCTCAATGACACAATAAGCACATTCCTTAGACTTTCGAGTCTAGGCATATGACCTAGGAATTATTCTTAATCTTTCCTTTTGTCGTTTATATGTTGTTTTATTGTTTCGACAGGTTATTTAAACATGCCGCCGTGCGTGCGAGGTAAAGGAAAAGGTCCGATGCGGGGAGGACCATCAAGCAATGCAGGACCCTCCCATAGGCGCACTCCGTCAGCGTCTTTTTCTAGCTCCGATTCTCGGGATCACTGGAGACATTCTTTTGAACTGGCAAGACACTCCGTTTCGCTAGGTTCCTCACCTTCAGATCCTCCGTATTTTGGGCTACCTATTCAGGACGAACCCCAACATTCGCACCATTCCCATCAATCGCACCATTCACACCACTCTTTGCATTCCCATTCCTTTCACCATTCTAGTTCTCACGATCTTTATTCCCCGGGCCAATTTAACCCGAACGATTATCTTAACGAACCTCAAGGTTATAATCCTTTAGGACCCAAGGACCATTTCTCCCAATACATGGAAATGGATGATGACCCCGACCCCGCGCCGCCAACCGGGACACCAACTCATCCTATCAGCATCTCCAGCGGTTCTCCTTACCAAGGATCGCCATACCAAGGCCCCGGCCCATGGGCCGAATGGTGGAACAAGTTTGAATGGGAATTCACTCCTTCTTTTCATAATTCTACGCAACCTCCATTAGAAGAACCATACCTTCAAGCGGTTTCTCCACCGCCTTTACCCGTTGAGGAACCACCTCAACCACCTCCTGAGCCACCTAGGAGAAGGAGGAACGCACGGATGTCTGTGCGAGGGGGACCTAGGTTCAGTTCCCCTCAAGCTTCCGAGCACATACCCCCCAATCCCTGAGGATCAACAAATGGGTGGACCCTCTCATGAGGTGCCGGAAAATAATCCCCCGCCAGTTACACTTGCACCACTGCCACCGCCAGTAGGTTATGATAACCCCATACCGACTTACCAAGGTTCATCTGGGTATAACCCATTTGAATATCCAAATCCTACGGGTTATGGATATCAGGCCCCTGCCCAAGATCCATATCTTGAGGCAGCTCAGTTTAATGCACTTTACCCTTCACCCTTTCCTCCATCATACCCAACGGGGTATCCAGTGCATGGGTATCAATACCCTCCTCACCAGCAACAACCCCCACCTTCACAAATGCAAACGCAAGAAATTCTGCATAGGTTGGATCGGGTTGAACACCAAGCGGATGAAACAAACAAAAAGCATAACAAATTTCTGAAGGGCCTTACGAGCCTCATAAAAGGCAAAAAGAAGTAGAAGTTTGTTTATTTCATTTTGTACCGTCTTTTCAATCAAGTCCCTACGAGGACATTTTTATTTCTGTACTTGGTCCCTGCATGGACTTATTTTCTTTTATGTAGTCCCTACGTGGACAGTTTGTTACTTTCAAGACCCGTTTAGGGCATATCTTGTAATCTTTTAGTTTTTCAATGGAGTTCTTTTGGAAAAATTTTATATGTACTTTATTACATCATTTTGTTAATATCATTTCAATTTTTAAATTGATCTGCCAAAAGCAATACCAAAAGAAATTCTTAAAGGTATAACCTAGCCAATATTAATGGCTATGATGGTACAACCTTTTTAAGAAAATGATTCCTTGTTAACATCTGAAAACATGTTAACATTCTTGGCTGTGTGGCTTTAGAAACCACACTAGCTTCCAAAAGTGTACTTGGATCTTTCCAAGCCACCTTCATAGCCTATATGATCAATGCGAATCATGGCTATTAAACATCAATATGATGTATAAAACATCCAATTAAGATGTAAGCCTTTGGGCGAAGGTGTATTCATGACAGTAATAGTTTATTTAATAAACTTCTGTCAGAAGGGCGATGAATTAATGCTCGACCCTTAAAAACCACTGATCCAAGAGATCATGACTTAATCGTCCTTGTGGCAAGGCCTTTTGTGCCATCTAAATGTCCTTCGAGACGAGCCTTGTGCTATATGAAAATGTCTCTATGACATTGACAGTGGTGATTTATGTCCTCTGTCTAATAAATATGCAGGATTATATCCTATTGATTGCTTATAATGGTTCAATTGTAGCCTACGCAAATCTTGACTTGTTATTTAAAATGGTCTATATGGTTTATTAATACCATGGCCATCTAATCATCAACATGATGATTCATTTTATAATCTAAATAAATCATTATTGTTAAATTTTAGTACCCAAATCATGGCTGGCTCTGACGAAGCAAACAGTCATCCGAGAGAAGGGAACAATAATGAAGCAAGGATAAATCTTACAAATGCTGAATTACAAGCAATGATTGACACAGCAGTTGCTCAAGCTGTGGATAAGATATTCAAAGAACCGAGTCATGTTCGGTCCAAAACTCATACAAAATCCTTATCACATTCGCATGCATCGAAAAAGAATGAATCTCAGCATTCATCCAACCAGAGATCTGAATCTCAGAAGGTTGTGTTGAATCAGACTCCCAAGTACAACAAAGGTTGTACCTACAAATACTTCGTCTCGTGTAAGCCAAGAAACTTCACGGGAGAAAAGGGAGCAATAGATTGTATAAAGTGGTTAGATGAAATGGAAACGGTGATTGATATCAGTGGGTGTGCAAAGGAGGACATCGTTAAGTTTGTATCTCAGTCCTTCAAGGGTCACGCCCTAACATGGTGGAAAGCCTTGGTGCAATCCACTGGAAAGGTTTCTCTGTATAACCTTTCCTGGAACAAATTTATTGATCATATGAAGGACACTTACTGTCCTCAACATGAAGTGGAAAGGATAGAGACTGACTTCCTCATTCTGGTGATGAAGGATTTGGATTGCAGGTCTTGTGTGACTAGTTTCAACTCCATGTCAAGACTTGTACCGTATCTGCTCACCCCTGAACCCAAAGGCATTGTGCTTTTTATCAGTGGTTTAGCCCCAGAGGTTAAAGGAAACGTTAAGGCTTCTAAGCCAACTACTTATAGGTCTGTTGTAGATCTATCTTTGTCCTTACTCTCGATGTTGTAAGGAGTAGGGCAAAGAAAACCACCAAGGAGGGGAAGAGAAAAAGGGAGGATGATCAATCCCATCACTCAAACAAAAAGAAGAAAGGAAACTCTGGTTTCAAAAAGGGACAGTCGGATGAAAAGCCCAGATGTAAGACGTTTAACAAGAGGCATTTTGGAAAGTGCAACCATGACCCACAAGCTAAACCTTGTGGGATTTGCAAGAAGAAAGGGCACAAGACTGTAGAGTGCCGAAACATTAAGGATGTGACCTGCTATGGTTGCAACGAGAAGGGGCACATTAAGACTAATTGCCCTAAGAATGCTAAGAAGCCTGAAGATACAAAGAAGACCAATGCAAGGGTCTTTCAGATGAATGCCAGGGAGGCGGTGAACGACAATAACGTTATAATAGGTACCTTCCTCATTAATGATATTTATGCTAGAGTTTTATTTGATTCAGGTGCTGATAAGTCATTTGTAAACCATAAGTTTAGTAAGTTACTGAAACTGCGTATTAAAACTCTAGACATAAAATATGAGGTAGAATTAGCAGATGGTACCTTAGAAACTGCTTCAACTCTTCTTGATGGATGCGCTATATCCATTAAGAATCATTCTATCCCGCTATCCCTTTTGCCAATGAAATTAGCTGGGTTTGATGTAGTTTTAGGCATGGATTGGTTATCGCATAACCAAGCCCAAATTGCCTGCGATAAAAAGCTAGTTAACATCAAAACCCCTACTAGTGAATCCGTCACTATTCAAGGAGATACACAATATGGTTTGCCCAACAATGTGTCTATTCTCAAAGTATCGAAGTGTCTGAAGAACGGATGTGTCATTTACATGGCACAAGTGACAGTGAATGACCCAAAACCCAATATTGAAGATATTCCAATCATTTCAGAATACCCTGATGTCTTTCCTGATGAGTTACCTGGATTACCTCCTGAGAGGTAAGTTGAATTCAGGATAGACATTTTGCCAGGATCTGCGCCGATTGCACAAGCTCCTTATCATCTAGCGCCTACTGAAATGAAAGAAGTCAGGACTCAATTGGACGACTTATTGGAAAAGGGTTTCATACAACCCAGCTCTTCGCCTTGGGGAGCTCCAATATTGTTTGTGAAAAAGAAAGATGGATCAATGCGTTTATGTATTGATTATCGTGAATTAAATAAGGTAACGATTAAGAATCGTTATCCTTTACCCAGGATCGATGACTTGTTCGACCAACTCCAAGGGGCAAGCTTCTTCTCGAATATCGACTTGAGATCTGGATATCATCAACTCAAGGTTAGAACTGAAGATGTACCTAAGACAGCATTCAGAACGAGGTATGGACATTATGAGTTCTTAGTGATGCCTTTCGGGCTCACTAATGCACCCGCAGCATTCATGGATCTCATGAATCAAGTCTGCAAGCCATACTTAGATAAGTTTGTCATTGTCTTTATAGACGACATACTTATCTATTCTCGTAGCCAAGTCGACCACGAGAAACACCTTAGGTGTATCTTAGGATTGCTACAAAAGGAGAAACTGTATGCTAACTTTTCAAAATGCGAGTTCTGGCTTCGCGAAGTCCAATTCCTTGGACATGTTGTCAGTGAGCGAGGTATCTAAGTAGATCCCGCTAAGATAGAAGCCATAATGAATTGGGAAGCACCAAAGACTCCAACCGAAATTCGCAGCTTTCTGGGTTTAGCGGGTTATTATAGAAGATTCATTGAGAACTTTTCAAGAATAGCTGCACCATTAACTACTCTGACCCGCAAGAATGTGAAATTTGATTGGGGTCCAAAACAATAAGAGTCTTTTGAGATTCTTAAACAAAAATTGAGCAATGCTCCAGTATTGGCATTACCCGAAGGAATAGAAGAGTTTATCATGTACTGTGATGCGTCACACACCGGTTTGGGTTGTGTACTTATGCAGAAAGGCAAGGTGATTGCCTATGCATCACGACAGTTAAAAGTGCATGAAAAGAATTACACCACCCACGATTTGGAGTTGGGTGCCGTTGTCTTTGCACTTAAGTTATGGAGACATTATTTATATGGAACTAAATGTGTGATCTATTCGGATCACAAAAGTCTCCAATACCTATTCAATCAAAAAAAGCTTAATATGAGACAACGCCGTTGGATGGAGATTTAAATGACTACGATTGTGAAATTCGCTACCATCCTGGCAAAGCGAATGTAGTCGCTGATGTTCTAAGCCGAAAGGAAAGAGTCAAACCTATAAGGATTAATGCCAAAAGCTTCGAACTTAAGAATAGCCTGAATGAAAGGCTGCTAGTCGCTCAGGAGGAAGCCGTTTTGAAAGATAACCATCCAGGTGAAAAGTTAGGTGTAACTGCTGAACAGTTAGCATCTGGCAAGGATGGAATCCTTAGAATGAATGGAAGAATCTGGGTTCCTATTCATGGAGGGCTTCGAGATATAATCCTCTAGGAAGCTCACAGTTCCAAATACTCAGTTCACCCTGGAGGTGACAAAATGTATCAAGATTTAAAAGCTAATTATTGGTGGATAGGTTTGAGGAAATCTATTGCCACACATGTAGCTAAGTGTCTGACCTGTGCTTAGATTAAAGCTGAACATCAAAAGCCTTCAGGTCTGCTGCAACAGCCAGAGCTTCCCACATGGAAGTGGGAGATGGTAACCATGGATTTTATAACCAAGTTACCTAAAACAAGGCATGGAAATGATACCATATGGGTCATAGTTGATAGACTGACTAAGTCAGCACACTTCTTACCTATCAAGGAGACTCATAGCTCCGACAAGCTAGCTCAGTTGTACGTGGATAAGATTGTATCTCTCCACGGAGTGCCAGAATCTATTATATCTGATAGGGATACTAGATACACCTCTCACTTTTGGAAAAGTTTCCAACAATCTGGCACTCGTTTGAATTTTAGTACTGCTTACCATCCTCAAACAGATGGAAAAGGTGAGCGTACAATTCAAACCTTGGAAGACATGCTTCGTGCATGTGTTATTGATCTGGGTGATAGCTGGGATGACCACCTACCATTGATCGAGTTCTCTTATAATAATAGCTACCATACTAGCATTCAGGCTGCGCCTTTTGAGGCATTGTATGGGAGAAAATGCATAACGCCTGTTTGTTGGGCAGAAGTAGGAGAAGCTCAGTTATCAGGACCTGATATAGTCCTTGAAACAACGGACAAAATTATCCAAATTCGTGATCGCCTGAAAGCTGCCAGAGATAGGCAGAAAAGTTATGCTGATAAGAGGCGAAAGCCTCTAAAGTTTGAAGTAGGCGATAAGGTCTTACTGAAAGTATCACCTTGGAAAGGTGTGATACGTTTTGGTAAGAAGGGCAAGCTAAGTCCAAGGTATATTGGACCATTCGAGATCATCGAATGTGTCGGCAGTGTAGCTTACAAGCTAGACATGCCTGAGGAGCTTAGTGGAATTCACAATGTGTTCCACATCTGTAATCTAAAGAAATGTCTAACTGATGAATCGCTAGCAATGTCTTATAAAGACGTACAGATTGATGAAAGCCTGAGGTTTTTTGAAACACCAATATCGATCGAGGATCGACAGGTTAAGAAGCTCCGAAGGAAACATGTGCCTATAGTAAAAGTCAAATGGGATACCCGTAGAGGCCCTGAATACACGTGGGAAGTTGAGTCCACTATGCGACAGAAGTACCCTCACTTATTCCAGTAATCTCGGGGTCGAGATTTCTTTTAAGGGGGTGAGGATGTAACACCACGTAAAAACGTGTCCATTTATGTGAAGACACGTGTCCTAAACCCTAATCACGTGAAAGATTGAGTTTGAAGAACTAAAGTTGACAAACGATGAAAATATGAAACCAAAGGGACTAAAAGTGTCAACATGCCAAACTTGTGCCTCTGAATGACCATACACGAAGAACGTATTCTTAATCGAGTAATAAATTGGATATAAGAAGTCGTTTATGAAAATAATCAAAAGATTATAAACTACAGGGGTTAAACGTGTCAACATGTAAATTCTTACCTCTGAGTGACCTTTTAACGAACCTGAGGCTTCGTAATATTCAAATATACTCCCAAGGATAAGTGATATCAGTTTCACATGGTTTCGAGATCGTTATGTAAATTTTCAAGACCTTGGGTGAAAAGTGTCAATGTAATGAAACTTATGTTCTAGGTGATCTTTTAACGAAACCGGGCCTAACAAAGTTTGGTTATACTCCTATTATCCTCTACAAACTAACTACAAGAGCCTTATATGCCAAAAACAAGGTTATATGAAGTTTCAAGGGACTAGGGAATGAAACTGCCAACAACTGAAACATTTTTAACCTGAACAGGAGGTTGTCGCGGAGCGCGTAGACCCCCTTAGGATCCTACGCGGCCCGCGAGAGACTGCCCAGCGCAGAAAATTGTGGCCAGCTGTAGGTTTCAGCTCAGAACCGACTTTAACTCATTCAAATTGATACCAGGGGCTGATTGTCGGTCTTGTAATACCACTAGGACACCTGGGTGATCCTAGATACCTCCAAAACACCTGCCTTGATCTTGTTTCTTGGCAAACATCTATATAAAGGCACTTAAGTTGTGTTGTTCATTTGCTCCTGCACTTGAATCATTCACTACACTCTCATCTGGAGATACCAGGCCACAAAGGGAGCTCAAATTTGTAGAAAAGATAGCTAGGACCCTATGTAAGTGTCTTAGTCCCCTTCCTTAGTTCAGTTTTTTGTTTAAAAACTGAAAAGTCAAAGTTATCATAATTTGACTTTGACTTTCGGTTTAATCACAAATGGTCCAGCCACTGTCCGAATTGAAAGTGGTTATGTGACCATAATAAGGTAGGTGATTAACCTTTAAAAGGGCACCTCCTAATTATTTCGATTGCCTAGTTAATTGCCGGGTCAAACTAATAAGTTAAAAAGTCAAACTGACTAGAATTTTAAATAATAATTATAACTAACAATGCAGAGGTTATAGATCATATTTTATCATTCTAATAACTTGGTGATTAGTATTAGAACATGTCTAAGCATGTTCAACCCGACAATTATCAGTTTAGGGTCGGTTCACAACCGAAAGTCGCAAAAGCTTGACTTTTGCTTGGACTTTCAGTTCTGACCCGATTAAGCTTAATCCTTCCATGTTTTAATCTTCCAATAGGACCACTTTATGTTGTAATATAACCTCCTGGAGTTATATTACCTGGTCCTTAGTAGTTTGAATTATATGCTCATGTTCGTTATTATGCTTATAAATGCCATTTTTGCCCTTTTGAAATATAAACGAGATTTTTAGAAGTGTGAGAGGACAAAAACCTTTGTTACTGATATATAAATATGTCCCGAAAATTTGACATCAGTTCTTGGTCTCAACCAGAGTTATGTCCGATATCGTAAATTGAAGCTTTTTATTAATTAAATTGCGATATCTTTCATAAGTCATGTTTAAGCATAGGTTTTGACCCAAAACTCATTACCTACTGTTAAGTTATTATTTTTAGGGATTTTTAGAATTTTTGACCAGATTATAATCTGATCATATCATGGAGTTCTTGTATAACTCGGTAAATGACGATAATACCCTTTTTATGCATAAAATGAGATTAACAAATGATTTGAATGCC